>VWPU01001091.1:0-124281 GCA_013398955.1 Callaeas wilsoni | reverse complement strand
CCCCGCCGGGGCCGGGGCGGGCGCTGTCGCCGGCAGAAACAGCGCTCAGCCGGGAGCTGCACGGCCCCAGCACCGGCTGCACCTGCACGACCGGCGTCCGCCCCCGGCGGTGCCTCCCATCCATCCCTCCCATGTATTCCGTCCCGTCCCGTCCCACCCAATGCCTCCCCGCCCGCCCCGCGGGGCTGCGGCTGCCGCCGCGCTACTCACCAGACCGGCACCGGCGGCGGGGGGGCAGCGGAGGAGACCCTGGGTGCTGGCTCGGCGGAGACGCCCCAATTTATAGCCCCCGAGGGGCAGCGTCGCCCGGGGCCGCGGCGGGCCGGGGCAGCCACCTTCTCCTTATTTGGTCGGCTCCGCGCCACTGAGCGGCCGCGCAGCCATGAATGGAGCCGGGCCAGCCCCGGCGCAGCGCGGCCGCCCGGCCCATGTAAGGCAGGCGCGGGGCAGCGCGGCCCCGGCCGCCGCATGGCCAAATAGGGAGCCCAGCGCAGCCCCCGGGGGTCAGCGCCGCCGGCCAGGGGCCGAGAAGGGGCCGAGAAGAGGCCGCAGCGCGACTCGGCCCCCGGGGTCAGCACCCGCCGGTGCCCGGCCAGGTGCGGCGCCTCAAACTCGTGATGCTCGGGCTTGGCGGAGGGTGCGAGAGAAGCCGCACGGGTGTTTTCTTCCCCGGCTTTTCATTTTTCCACGGGGGAAAAAAAAAAAAAAGGCCAATGGAGCTCCTGTTTAATCAACGAGTGATGAGGTTACTTCGGTGCCAGCAACTGAGGCTCCTCTCCTGCATGGAGGCAGCATCTGCTTTGTGTTGCCTTAGGAAGGAGCAGTGCACACTCAATTTCTTTTAAACTTTGATGAGCACATGCTGCAAAAATCACCCATTTCTCTGCTTTTGGCTGACATCTATAGCCCAAAATGCGATGTGCTCATCTATAGCCCAAAATGGGATGTGCTCATTTATGCTAATATGCATATACTTAAACTCCTCATTTTTCTCTTTTAATGCACACCAGATCAGTAAGAGATAATGGTATGTCTAGGGCAGAGGACGAGATATGGGAATAGCTTGGACAAAACCCAGCTATGGTATTAATGTAATGTGACAGTTGTTTTCCTGCTCAGTTGTTGAAACATCCACATTGATAATTTGTTCCAGCGGTGGAACCTAGAAAATCCATGTGTCTTCAGGACTTTTTTTTTTTGTTTGTTAAAAATAGAAAGACTGGAGAGGCATCCCTTGAGTGGGTTTGGCCTGGTATGTGAAAGCAGAGATTGTCAACTCGTGTCCCAGAGAAACTCATTATAATGTGGAGTACAGTGTCCTCCAGGAGCTCAGCCTGTAAACTGCCTCATGTCTGCCTGTGAAACAATGCTGGGATGCAGCAGGGAGAATTGAAGTTTGGGACGGAAGGGAATGGTGAGATTCAAAGTCAAGAGGGGAACACTCAAGCTGATCAACTGCTTAAACACAGGTTCAGTTTATGAGATGCCATACAAAGGCTGGCAAACATCACATGGTTATATACGTCTTAAATTATGTGGAAGGAAAAAGCTTGTGAATGCTACACAACCTGCAGTCTGGGGACGTTGAGAAGTGTTGGTGGAGAGCCATCCTTGCACAGTGGTTTGGCTCTGACAAAGTGTGCGACAACTGGAAACCGTTATTTGTTTCTAAAGGGTATCCAAAGGGGGCGTCAGAGACCCTCAGACTTTAATTTCTCCTGAAATCAGAGATTGTGGAATCAGTTTCCGTGTTTCTAGCACAATTAATGAGGTGGTTAGCTCCACCCCAAACCCACTTTATCTTGGGTTTGTGCCCAATTATGAGCACAACTCTGAAAGAGATGGTAGCAACAAGCTTCTTGGACCTGAATAGCTCCTGCTTTTCTTTAAATGCCTCAAGGAAAGAACCTGTTCCAGGTGAGACACCATTTGTGTACAGAGTTTTGTATGTATATTTAATACATGAGTATATATAAATATATATGCACATATATGTTTTATATGCATATATCTGTGTGTATCTATATATTTTTATATATTGCTTTTTTTTTTTCTTAGCTACCTAAGAAAGGCTGTGTGGGACTGTGAAATACAGTGACCTCAAAAGGTCACAGAAGCAAAACACTGTGCTTCAGTGCCTCTGCTCTGGACAAACTTTGGCTCATTGTTTGCTTTGTCTTGATGGAAAACCAACCAAAATCAGTACTGGTGGGATAAAGACCCCAAGCGAGGATATATTTATCTAAATTGATCAGGCACACATAACAATCACTTGGAAATACTTTGGTGATAGCAGTGCCTATTTATATAAGAATTCATATATATGCAAGGATTTGTAAGCATCTACACCCTGACACAGAGCACCATTTCAAAGAAAAAAATTCCATATGCTGCTTTCAATTTTAAAAAGTCAGCGTATTTTACCCCATGATATGTTGCCATATATAGTTTAAATCTGCTTCTTTTTTTCTCTAGTACATCTTTTCTACAGAAACCATATAATGTGAGGGATTGATCAGCTTCTCCAGCACTAGAGATTAGTTTACAGTGTTATCTCAGCTGTTCCTCGGTTCAGAGGTGTTGCAGTATTTACGTAGAAGTCCACTGCTGATAGCTGCATTGAATTCCTCTCCAATCAGACCTTCTCTGACACATCTTACATTCCCCCTGGCTAGAGAGAGACAGACTCTCCTGAAACTGAGACAGACCCAGCTCTCACAGAAAAATCTATGAAACTGTTTGTATTTTCTTGTTTACTTTCTAACTAAATTTTTGCTTCCTCTACTACGTCCTCAAGTTTTACCTTTCTAATGCGGCAGGACTCACGGTTAGGATCCTGACGCACTTGAGAACTCATCAGTCCACACACCAACACTCTCCCGTATATTATTGCAAGGTCAAATGAAACGGGCACCACACAATGTATGTAATTCCAAAATATAATTTCCTTCCTTGTAGCCATTTGAAAATTGCCCAGCTAAAGTTATTCCTTTGGCCAAAAAAATTCTGCTTTCTGCATTATAGTGTTATTACAACCAGAGAGGCAAACAGAGAAGCAAAAACCTACTGAGGTATGTTATGCAATGTCATCTACAGGAAAACCACTCTAGCTCTGAGTGACCAGGGCCCCCACATGCTGTGTGCATTTCTCATGACTTAGCTGTTGGGAGTGACCCCAGAGACAAGGGAAACACAGGCAGTACAGGGTGCTGGAGAGCAGACAGATCTACAGTGGACGTGATCTGCATGTCCCTAGAACAGCCTGAACACACAGGAGCATGAAGCCTCAGTGTGTATGATTATTAATAGGAGAGCAAAATTAAATATGTGTATGTCTGTATATATAGAGAGAGGTGTATATATATGTGAGACATATGCATATAGGCAAAACTGGATGTGTTGTTCAACCAAAAAGACATTGTGGTGACTGCAGCCAAAATGAGAACATGAGTCCTTACCTCTGCTTGGTAAAAATGTGAGCAAAAATATCACACTGTGATCTTACAATGCCTAGAAATCCTCACAACCGCTATTCAGCTTTTGACTAAAAAAAAAAAAATAAAGCTTAAAAATATAGCCATGATTCTTTAAAATCTTTAAAGCATAGAACACTTTTTACAACAGACTTCAGATTATTTACAATAGTTAGCAATGCATTCAGAAATTGCAAATGTGTAGGATCAGGTCCTCTGTATTTTTTAGTTCAGCCTTTCAGATTATAATTTTTTTTCTGTAAATGTCCCAATAAAATCAATACATTTTTCATAATATACCAAAGAATTTTAGATACAGTATATCCTAATCTAGCAGATTTTAGAGCAACTTCTCACTTAAAATCTGCTATTTTTGAATCCAATAGATGTTGACATAAAAAATCTGTCCCAGCACAGAGCCAAATGTTACCTCTCTTAAGCCTCAGGCCAGTGTAGTCTTTGAAAGAAACTTTACATTTTCAAGAATAAGAAGAAAATGCCATTCTGACAGGTTTTCTTTTGTCTCTTTTGTCTCACAACAGCTGTTTGGAGCTATATGGTCCTCAGAAATATAAGCAGCATTGCAGCAGTCTTGTTGATGGGCAGAAATCCTGATGAGATGAGAATGCCAAACACGCAATATATGATGAAAATCACTGTCATGAAGGAGTCACTGTCACAAAGGAGCCATATGTTGTTATCAATGTCTGTGCAGTTATGAATCTCTCTGTGTATGCAGACATACAAAGAGAAGCCAGAGAATACAGTTCTGCAGTCACCACAAATCTGAAATTATTCCCTATGAAACTATTGAACTCTTGAACCTTCCAAGTGAGAAATCTTTCCCCTAGAAGAGAGTCTCCCTATTTAATAATCACGTTGTCTGGCAAACTTTTCCAGAGAATTCGTTGGGTGCTTCCCTTTCTTCGTTATGTCTCATCCACCCTAGTACAAGCCCATGTTTCATGCTTAATATATTCCTTGTCTTCTCAGCATTTAAACCCTTCACATTATTGCAGGCTCTTATCATCTCTCTGCGTCTTTCTCTCACTCACTCATGTACTACTGCACTTCTATAATTAACCTAAAACATCTTAAGTGTGCGCTGAAAGGGTAAAACCATGAGGTGGGCACTGGGAGTTCGAGATGCAGCTAAAACATCTTGGTATAAAGCTGAGAGTTCCAGGCATGGGCAGCATAAGTGGAGGTGAGTGGCAGTCAAAGGAATTTGTTTTTCTTAGTCTCTCACTCTCCAGAAGTATTATTTGCCACATGTCAGTTCCAAAGAAAGGATGAGTTTCTTACATGCATTGTGCCCCCTTTGCAGTGAAAAGAGAGCTCAGAGTGTGCCAGATCAGGCAAGTAAATCTGTGCCCTATCCATGTATTACTTGGCAAATTTAGCATTTTAAAAACTGCTACCAGACCAGGGCCATGAGCAGATGCAAATCTCCTACCAGTGGTGCTGTTTCCAGCACATTGCTGTAACCTTCCAGTGTAGTCACATCCTCTAATCTAAGCCCTTCTGCAAGGTCTGAGCCACAACCACCTCTGGGAGTTCATGTTCAAGCTGAGCAGTGTGGTTGACACACCTGAAGGATGGGATGCCATCCAGAGGGACCTGGACAAGCTCCAGGAGCGGGCCCACAGGAATTCTCATGAGGTTTAAAAAACCAACTGCGGGGTGCAGCACCTGGACTGGGAGAACCGCTGGTATCAACACAGGCTGGGGATGAACAGATGAAAAGCAGCCCTGCCCAGAAGGACTTGGGGTGCTGCTGGGTGAGAGGCTGCACATGACCCAGCAATGTGCACTCCCAGCCCAGAGAGCCACTTGTGTCCTGGGCTGCATCCAAAGCAGCGAGGCCAGCAGGGAGAGGGAGGGGATTCTGCCCCTCTGCTCTGCTCTGCTGAGAGCCCACCTGCAGCGCTGCATCCAGCTCTGGGGTCTGCAGCACAGGAAGGACACGGACCTGCGGGAGTGAGTGCAGAGGAGGGGCCACCAAGATGATCAGAGGAGTGGAGAACCCTTCCTGAGAGAAAAAGCTCAGAGAAATGGGTGTGTTCAGCCTGGAATAAGGAAGGCTTTGGGGTGACCTAATTGTGGCCTTCCAGTACCTGAAGGAAGCCTACAAGAAAGCTAGAGAGGGACTTTTTACAAGGGCCTGGAGAGTCAGGACAGGGAGAATGACTTCAAACTGAAAGAGAGTAGGTTTAGATTAGACATTAGGAAGAAATTATTTTAATTTGAAACTAAAGGAACCTGAATCTAACAGCTTCTGCAAAGTAATGTGCGAGTTTCCAGATTGTTTCTCAGCTGCCTTTTAGTTTTCCAGAATCAGAGACAGGTGTCTCATGACTACAACAAAAGCAGCAAATAAACAGTCGATTTTAATTGCATTCTCGCAAAAGAATTAAACTTTAATAGAGAAAACCATCAAATACTTGCATTTCTGTTAACCTCTCCACATGCAGTTGCTTGTACTGGGTGAGAAGGCAGGAGGACCAACATTTCTCAACCTGCATAGGCTAAGGAGAGAAGGAAGCGATGCTTTACAGGTGAGAAGCTATACTTCAGCAGGATGAAGTCACACTGGAAATTAGCAGTTTATGTAAGAATTGAATCCTGCTTCTGAAGATCAATTCTGCTATTGAATAAGAAGCACTCCATTGCTCTCAGATACGAGTACATAAGATTTTCTGAATCTGTGGTGCATGCAGAGAGTTTGCTTTGTCACAATTCATAGATAGAGCTTTCTGAAGAAATGTTGTGTTACAAGACTCATGGATTCTGCTGATGCTATTAGGATCACAAAGATATTTGATGAGTCCCATAAAATTGTGATAGTTCCCACACACAATTTTGCGAAGCTGTGAGATGATTCAGATAAAAACATCTCAATTATTAACAGAAGGTGTAGCTGCACTGTGTTACATGGAATTCCAGTAAGTGGATTCAAGTGTAGAACTGGATGATGCAGAGACTGACTTGGAACTTTCTGGAAAAAATATTTATCTTGCTAAAAACCAAAACTCTTTCAAAATACATTTACCCCAAAAGTTTGCTACTCCATTTTTCAAAGAAAGCTATCAAGTCAGCTCATTTCACTTTCTTGCAGTTTAAAAAATCCATAAAGTTATAGATTTATTTTACAGAAAAACACTATCTGAATTACGGGGAAAAAAATTTATTTGATGGAAACTATTTTTTTCCAAATTTTGTTTCTAAGTATTTTCAGGATTTTTGCCCCCTAGACAAATTCAGTAGAAAAATTATTTTTGTCTCACCATTTCCAAAAGATGAAAAATTATCTCAAAAGTAACAGTTTGTTAATCAATGAAAATTCTCTGGAATCTTGCTGACCATTAGATTCCCTTGAAAATCAAGCAATTAGCAATTAAGCAACTAGCTACAAGATTGAAGAAGCTTCCGCAATGTTACCTTATAAAGTGAGTTCACGTAATATAAAAAAAAATCCTATAAGAGTAAGTTCATATATTGTGATTGCATATCATGTTACAAATGCAAATTTTATCCAACTTTTGCCATTAATTTCTCCTTATGCCCAGTAAAAGAGAGAGAGAGAGAGATTGAGACAGAGAAAAAGCATAATTCAAAAATCTAAATTTACCAGTGAAGGAATCATTATGTAATATGGGTTCAATTTTCTGAATTTTCTGTCAGCCACTGGATCACAAATTTTACTTTCACAGGGAATGTAGAATATGACTACCCTTTTTGTGCAGGTATAGCTTAGGCTTTTTACCAGATTTTATCAATAGTTACTTGCATAGTGTGTTTGATAAGGGACACCCAAATATTTACAAAATCAGTATCCTACAATGAGCTGTCTTCAGTAATGGAAACTTAATTCCAATCCAGAATTTCCATAATATATTCAGTACAACTAATAAGAATCCATGGCAGACTGACATCATTCATTTTACCAATAAAATATATGTGTAACATTTTAACAGTACTGACAGACTTTTGAGATCTCAGAGTGCATTTATTAAGCTACTCCTATTCAGTACCTACAGGCTAAAAAACCAATACCACAACTAAAAAATCGGAGTGAAATGACAGTAACAAAAACACATTTTAACCCATTATAGAATGCTTGGTGATGGAAAAAAAATCAATGGACTAAAAGGGGATTACTTTCAGGGTTTAATAATTTTCTAAATAGTATTCTAGAATGACAGTGGGAAATATTTTCTACCAGTACTTATTTTGTCACTTACTTATTCAAAGTCCTAACTACAGAAAAAAAAAAGTCAGGGTTTCCCTCATTTTTCTTGTTAAAAGGACCTGTTTTCTACAAGACTAAGCATTTACCAAGATTTCATTAATATGATAGAAAATGGAGCATTTCTGAGTTAATTGTAGAACAGAATGCTGGATTTCCAATGTGTTGGAATACTTTATTCAAACTACTGTCATCCTTAACATAGGAAGATGTGTTACTGGCTCATCAAACTTAGTAATTATTTATGCTTGCTACAAAGATGTCTAAAATTCAAAGTTCAATTAGCATTTTGTATAAAGTTGTTTGGCAGGTACTACAGGTAGGAGTTGTAGACAGCAGCAGTAGAATTCTCCATTTAAAATACCGTTGAGGCATGGCTAAAATTTCTATTGATTGTCATTCATTCAGTAAAGAACTGACAAACAGGAACTATTCTAAGCTTGGGAACAATGATCCATTGCAGGTAGGGGTTTGAATCCTTGCAAAACCCTGGAAAACTTCTGAAAAAAAGGGTTAAAATTGAAAGGTTGAATGCATATTTAAGGAACAAGTAATCTACCCAAAATCTCAGTAATTCAAGATCAAAGAAAGTACCAGATGGAATCAGTAAAATCTCACTGGCAAAAGTTCATCATTTAAGTCAACTGGGGAAAATGTTGCTGAAAATACAGTCTTAATCTGTTGCCTTAAGCATAGTAGATATGCAGGGGAAAAAAGAAAGGTCAATTCAATGGTTCATAAAGCAATTATTTCCCCATAAAATATTTTCTAAAATAATACACATTGTACAACCAAAGGCAGTTGCCACAAGGAAAATCTAAATGTTTTCCTACTTTGCAAAACGGTATCAAAACTACCAGGCCACGAGGTTGCCCTCAGAGGAACGGCTCTCATGAGAAGCAGTTGTTTCCCAGTGCAAAATGTCTTGCATTGGACTGTATTGTCTTCATGACATAGCTTGACATGAAGAAAATTTCAAATGTAGCATACTGCATTTCAAAATGAGATAAAATGGCCTTAAGACAAAGGATTCAGCAAAAATTAGTAAAAGAGAACAGTTGCTTGCTGAGGGTTCCAAGCCATCTCACGTATTGCAGGTGGAACCAGCACACCTATGCCAGTTCTCTAGAGTCCTTCTGAGTGAGAGGCAACTAAGAATTAGGTATGGAGCACCTCCAGACTACATTTAGCACATTTACACACACTTTTTTGAAAGTAACAATTAAAATCTATGATGCTTTCAAAAAAGATAACATTTGAAAGGTAAAGGCCTTAAATACAGAATCTCTTCTGAAATGTAAATTTTGTCAAAGCTTTTGGAAACTGAAAAGAAAGACCTTGTCTTCTGTAAGACTCATCTGCACTGTTTCTTTTGTCTGTCATTCAGGGTCAAGCTGATTCCCAGTGAAGACCCTATGACAGCTCAGGTGAAAATTATCTAAATGGCTGCTAAATTATCTAATGTAAGAAATAAACTATTGCACTCAGAATGCAGGTTCTAAGTATTCAAGTGCAAGAAAAATGGGAATTAACTACAGCAAATTCAGAAACATGATATGTTAGAGAGAAAAATCTTTAGAAAAAAGCTTAAGGAATTCATACAAACTGCACCAAATCTCTTAGTAAAAGCTCATTGAATTTATAGGCTTTGGAATAAGCCCAAGAAGAGTTGTCTACATGCGTTGCTTTCCTATCAAATTAAGAAGGACACAACAACTATTTCTAGTTAAATAGAAGGCATAAATGCCCAAGGTAAAGAAATATTTATTTGGTAGAACTATAACACTCTGTCCATTAATTATGAATCACTGTGCACCCTACAAAACTGTTAGTTTAACTGTTAACTTTGTCACCTTCAAAGAATACTGTAGGAGTTCAAACGCCAGCAGCAACCAGACTATTCATATTGAACTAAGCGGCTGACATATTATTTTGCTGAGTCAATTTCCATAACACCAGGAAGAAGATGCATTTCCATACAAGCATAAAATAAATACAAGATTAAATAAATCACAGGATGAATATTGAAAATATCGTGTCTAAATATATTCTGAAAATTTGAATGATTGTCCTGGGAGCATATAAAACAAGAAGCATATAAACTAAATGAGGTCTCCAAGCCTGAACATTAAGAGAAAAAGATAGAATATGCACTGTAATTACAGTCTTGGGCTAGCTAACAACCTGCCTCTGTCCTAAAGTCAGTAGTTTTCTGGATCTTCAGAGGTCTTCCAGTTTGATATAACAAAGATGTTCTTTCTTCTTACTGAATTTTAAACTCTCGAAATTCCTGTGACACTTTAATACATAAAGCAATGAGGTACAGGTTAAATGACTTACAGATAAACAGGAAATAATTGATCAGTCTGAAACAGAAAAATTCTTAGAAGTACCACTCCAGTGTTTTAACCATCAGTCCTATAATCCTCAAAATTTCTTATTATCCCCTATTCTTACTAGTGTTTTGGGGCATGCAGTTTTACAGATGACTTTAACACGATCAAATAGTAGTAAATACAAAGAAATTCCTTTGCTCAGCCATATTTTCCAAGCTGATCTGCTTGAAAGCCCTAGAAAGTACTGCTGGTTTCAGCAGTTATACCCACCTGAAGCCAAAGAGGAGTAAGATTCTGAGTTGAGTTATTAATAAAAAGGAAATTAAATACTGGAAGCCTTACCTTTAGGAAAACTATCTCTGCAGTATTCAAATGAGAAGAAAAAATAAAACCTTGAGCACAGAAACATAAGGGGTTTGAAAATCCTAGCTTAACATATGTTCTTGGTTTACCTCCTGCTTCTGGAACTGTTGGGAGAACGTAGTTGGATATAAAAATGTCACCGCTGCAAAAACAACCAATATATCATGAGAGATTAATTACTTAGCGTGGAAAAAATCGTGTGCGATAGGTGAACTCTAAAAGGAAAACTGAAGAAATGATCCTGGTTCTACTTAGTACCCTAGAAATTTGAGTTAGGGAAAAGAATGTTGCAAAAGGTAAATGCTGGGTAAATATGTCTGCAAGTAATATTCCAGTAAACTTACACATGAGGTTATTGCTTTTGAATTATCATGACTTTGAGTGGACTTTTATTTGCAATAAAAATTCATTTAAATTATTGTATGTAGCGTAATAATACCTCAGGCTCCATCAATTATTTAATTGTCATTGATCACTACTATTAGAAGAAACTGAAAGATTACAAAAACACTGCTTGTTTAGTAAAGGCCTTTAGATACATTGTGGGAGATTCTAGTTGGGGGTTTTTTTGCCTTTCTGTCATTAAAGAACAGAAGAATATTGGTAAAGAAGAGCAGTGGTGCTACTCACACTAAAGTACCTGCTATCATTCAGAATAAAGCCCTTCTATAGTCAAAGAGAAATAATTTCTCACTGTAGAATTACACACTACTAATGCAGAGCTAAAGAGTTTCTCGTACTAGCGCTGCTAGTATTAAGAACTGCTTAAGAAATTCTGCCAGAATGAGGTTAAAAGGAGTTTTGTCATACCAGCATTTCTAACTTGGTAGCAGAATTGTAAATGAGCTTGTGTAAGAGGGTGACCGGCTTGTAAATGTATTTTATTGTTTACTTTAAAAAGATGGGCAAAAACCACACAAGTAAGGTAAAAAAATGGAGAAGAGGAAGATGAATGAAGAGGAATTTTTGTTTCAGCTAACTCTACTGCTGTCCTAACTATTCTGGAGCTGTAACAAAATCTGCCTCCTTTTTCAATTATGGAAAAAACAACAACAAAATAAGAACACTTATGAACTCAGGTGCTCTTTGGAAGAAGTGTGCTTGGGGCATCAATGTTTGTTTTAGGAAAATCTAGAACTGTGGGGTCCAAGTGGGATGCAAGGACCCAAGGGACTGCACAAGACAATCCACTGGCTTGCAGGAGGAAAATATTCTTTGTACCATTAATAGATAAGATAAAAAAAAAAATTAAAATTGTGTTTGTTTCATCTTTATCTCATTCACTTTCTAATTTTGTCTTTTTATATGTTTTATAGTGTACAGAGTGAGTTATTACAGTAATACTCATACAGAAGTTATACATTAATAAATATACATGGATTGGATGTGCCCATTCAATATTTTTACTGACAGAGGTGTGCAATCAAAAAAGTTTGGAGACCACCAGCCTAGAACACTTAATGCTGGAGGCCCATTCCAACAAGGAAATAATAACCAATAGGATAAAGCCCAAAATCTGATCAAGGACGGCTGAACAAGTAAACTTAATAGCATAAGGTTTAACAGACTGTGATCCAAAACACAACACAACAAAAAACCAAAACACAACACAAAACCAAAACACAACACAAAACAAAATGCAACAACCCCTTAAGACGTACTCAGCAGATACTCAGCACAAGGAATTCTACAACTGTTATGTCAGGCATAAAAGCAGCTTTTTAAATATAATAGGGACTTCAACAATGTAAAGTGTGTAATGGAGAAGGTAGAAAACATCATGAAGGAAAATAAAATCAATTAATGAAACCTGAAATTTAAAAAAAAATAAAAACCTTACAGGAAAAAAAAAAGAGGATGCAAATTACAATGAACTAAACAAAAACCCAGCAAAAATAGGAAAAAATAGAGGAAAGCGTTAAAGAGAATAAAGATGGATAGCACATTAAGAGTGAAAGGAAAGGGAAAAGAACAGAGGCTATTCTGACAGACATTCACATCTGTCTTGATTGACAGGCTCCAGAACTCATTGCAATCCAAAAGTTTTTGAACAATCACGTATTAATTTTCAATTTGAGAGAGATGGGGAGGGAAGAGCAAATTAAAGAAGTGTTCATAGAGATCACTCAACATTCTAATTCCCAGTGTACTTCTCACAAATCCTCCTGGCACTCAGGGCCGCAGCCTTGACACGTTGGTACCCTGTGGATGTGTAACTGGGTGTGTAACAGAAGTGACACGAAGAGTCCATCAGCTAATGCTCCAGCACTCCCAGAATGCTGGGCTTGAGCAGTAACTTAAAAATGCTTTGACACTGGAGGCTCCATTTTACCAGCCAGTACAATAACTGTTAGAAGTCACACAGCAACACTTATGATTGAGAAGGAAATCTAATTACAACCTTGATTTTTGGAAAGGGCATTTCTATGCAGAAGAAAAAACAACCACTGACAGATACTTCAAAATCAGCTTTCAACAAAAAATCTGATTTTTCAGAAGTTTTTCTCGATTCTGTTTGATTATTGTGGAGCTATAAAAGAGAGAGAAAAGATAAAATATCCAAGTCATTCTGTCTATGCTAAATAAGTTAAACAAAAAATATGCTTTCATTCCAGCACTTAGATGCCGACCTACAGGGAGTCCATCACATGAACCACATACTAAGCTTAGGGTTTGAGTTTGGATGCACTTATTTCTCTTATTTTTAATATCAAGAACGCCTGCTGTTCCCAGTCTAAATCTCATATTTCCGCCTGTTATATTAACATGAATGTTAGATGAATGTTTAATGTCTATCTGTCTGTTTTGCCCTAGCAGAATTCACAGCTCCCATGTTAATACACAGGGGAAGTTAAATGTTTCAGAGAACAGAATCAGCAAAAAAACTCCCAGTGAATCACCTCAGTCAGCATCGTGTTTTCTCTGATCCTATCTTCTAAAATATTAAATTTCTCCTGTGTATCATCACCTAGTTCAGCATAAGATGATGCTTGAAGGTTGAGGCTAAATGAGGACAAGGGTATTTCTAAATACCGTTCATCTTCAAAGCTTAGATACTCTTTTTTGCCAGTCTGGGTTCACAGCTTGAAACCACTTTCTAAAGGCTCAAAAATGCATCAGTTATGACCAACCTTATTTTCCAATCACTTTTTAATTGCAGTAGCTTATTCACAAATAGTATATGTAATCCTTTTGTGTTCCTATTGAGGTAGAAATACACATCACTACCTCTCAGAACCAAGTTCAAGGCAGTTCTAGGCAGAAGTTATTAAAAGAGTAACTATGAATAGCTAAACACATGATTGAATCTCTCACTATACCCTAATGATTAGGTGCATCCTCAAAAAGAGGTAATGAGAGATATTTGGGGGTTGTTTCTCTATCTATTCTTCTCTTTCAGTACTTAACAAGTAACTGCATTATGTAAATTCTATAAACTGGCCTTGGAGATGGTTCTCTAAGCTGTAGGCTGGAGAAGATGGACTCTGGTTTCCTCAGGCATTTTTCTGTACGCTTCTTAACCACAGAGTTTTCCAAGGGTCCTGCAGAACAAGATGATACATTAATCACCACATATGAAAAGCTCTGGAATAGATTTGATTAAAATTAATGTCCAAACCATCACACCCAGAGCACGTCCCTGTAATACCCAGAGTGATACCAAAATCCCTGCTGAAGAAAACATACGCAGTCATTTAACTTCTACTTAATCAGTAACTGTAAGAGAAACATTCCTGACTTCGGGTTCTTGACTTTGCAAGCGTGATATACTTTCACTGAATTGTCTTTGCACAAAGGTTTCAGGGAGATTTAAAACAGGAAGCTGAAATTCAGAAGTGACCTCATATAGCACCACAGTGCTTTTCCCCCAGTGAAGCTGGTGCCTTTACTTTCACTAATATAACTGTCACAGGAGTAATAGGTTTCCACAATCATGTTGGAGATAAGTATCCTGGGTGCATCGTTTTCCTCTAAGTCTTTCAACAACATCTCATCAGCCCTATAACCTCATTCTTACTTACTTACATTCAAGTCTATCTCCCCAATATAACCTTGGCTGCCCTATCCTCCTGCTTTCAATCTTTTCTAATTAATTAGGTTTTGACACTGAGTTCAAAGCCTGAGCCATGCATGTATATCTACCTTTTCCAAGTAAGCTACCTTCTCTAAGTACAAGGTGTCATTACTCATTTTCAATACAATAGCTTCCATTGAATATTTTAGGAGACAAACCTCTGAAGTGTTAAGGTTTCTGTGACATGCTCTAGAGAAATTCACACAGTTAAAAACTGAGAAAAGGTTGTTTAGGCCTGAAAAACAAGGATTAACAGAGTAAGCTATGAAATCCAATAGCCTATAGTTGAAAGCTTGTCTGATGCAGAGCTGTCTCCACTGCCTGGCACAGGAGCTTGCCATTGCATGCACTCTGAGCATGCTGCCTCCCCAGACACATGCCCTTCAGCAACACTTCGCTTGATTCATCAGCTCCTATTAAAGCTGAGACAGGAGAAAGGAATCCATAGAGGGCACACAAGGCTATGCCCATGGGCCAGCCAAGAAACACCAGCACAATGAGGCAAAATCATCTCCACAGAAAGCAGTTGCAGTCTGCCATCTGAAACCACTGACATGGAAAAGAAGGGTTAATTTTGACTGCAAGTGGATATAGAGACATATAGATAGAACTCTTTTGTTTGAATTTTGGGGTTTTTTTTGAGGGAGGGAGTGAGAGAGATTTTCAGCCAGGAAAGATCTCTTTCCTCTACTTAACAAAAGTCTAATTTAAAAAATACCAAGTCACACATGCCTTCTGGGCTTTCTTCCTGAGGAAGAAAGGAAAATACCAGATTCACTTTAATGAGTAGCATTCTAGACCAGAATGACTTAGATGCAAACTTTTAATACAGCTCTACTGAGATAAGTTTCAATGTCCCTTCAATGCACCATAAAATATGGCTATAGATGAAGAATAAAATTAATGTTTGGAATATAATACATTTGGAATATAATACATTAATAAAATCCCAAGAATTAGACTATGGCTAGTCCATAAAGCTGCAGAACATCTCATGTGGACAACATTGCTTATTTTCTGGCTTAATGAGGAATAGGTTGTACACAACCAGCAGCAGGTTAATCGAGTTTGCCTATCTGCTGGTTCTTTCCATTATCACCTATTCCCTGTGATGAGCTTTGAGACTATGTGCTTTATTTAACAGATCCATCAAGCCTATTATCCACCAAGACTGTTAACACCTATCTCCCCAGTGACTGAGATGTGTTGTGAGCTGTCAGAGCATTTTATTTCTGCCTTGCTCATTCTTTCAGCAGACTGGAAAATTGCAGATATATTTATAAGTATGATAACACCACACAATTAAAAACACAACCTGCCTTTTTCTGATGGTCTTGTGAGAGGTCCAACAACTAAATAAACCTAGAAAAATGATACAATGGAAAAATAAATCATCATATCTAAAATACTGAGACAGTTCTCAATGTTTCATTTTTAATAATTCATCACTGAGATTTCATGGTAAAAACACAAACTGCTCAGGACATTATTTTAAAATTAGAGCCCAAGAACTCTGTGCACTCTTGGTTATCAGATGACTGCGGTTGACTAGTTACATATACAAGGTGATAAAGGGGTTAAACATCAAGGAGAGAGAAAGAGAAGCAAAAATCGGGGTAATAAAAAGCGATATTACTCAGCCTAATGAGAGATCACTGGATGTGGTACAGCATTATTGAGTTAAACAGATTGCTCCAATTCAGACATTAATGAAATACATGAACAACACACGGGAGGCACCTTTTTAAAATCCTGACAAAGTAAACAATGACATGAAAAATAAGAGTCTCTCTCGGTGTACGGGCAACATATACAGCTCCATTTCTTCAGACAAGTTCTGCTTACAAAGCATTTAAAGTACGACCAGAAAGAATGGTTTTTTGAACAGTATAGCTTTACTAGAGAGTGTTGCTCATGGACTAATTTCATAGCAATCACACTAATCATGCTAACACAATCACATGATCATACTTACACACTAACGCTGCTTCCTCCATTCCTGTTAATGAAAATGGACCAAAGAAGGGCTCAAAGATAGGAAGGTGTGGATTAACTAGATGAATTTTTACTGCTTCATGATATCATACTGCAAAGTACACAAATATATCAATTATGAGTAAAAGCAGAAAAATATATGGAAAACAGCCTTCCTTACCTTTACAGCACAGCTTTATGGCTTTTTAAGTGAGCATATTTTCTCTAGCAAGCACTCACTGAGGCAGGAAACCAAGGTGAATACAATGTTTGACACGAGCCCATCTCCTCTTGTGTCACCTGAATATGACCGACCACACTGTAGCCAAAACACGGTCATGCCCAGGGCCACAGATGTGGTCTCAGCAAGTGGCTCATGCCTCAGGTGGGCTGCAAGGAATGGAGGGACTTCTGTAGACAGCAAACAGCCCTCAGGAACTGAGGCACTCCTAAGCCTGACATTCCCCAACACTCTCACCTGTAAACCTGCAGCCATGGCAGGAAATATCTTTGTGCAGGCTCATGGAATCCCAGCTGGTGGCTGGGCTGTCTGGAGCTGCTGGGCAAGGACAGAAGTGTGTAGAAGTCGCCGGCATCAGCCAGAGACTGCACATCCCAAGAGGCATTTCTGGCTACCCTGGTAAGACCCTTGTATGTCACCTGTTCTGAAGAGCTGAAGGTGCAGCTTCCAGCCCTAGCCATGGTTTGGCAGATGTATTTTAGTGAATACAATAAGTTTCTTCTGATCTCAGCTACAGAAATCATGAGGTGGGGAAACTAAAGATAGACGCTAATGCATGTGCATGCTGTGTTTTGATTAGTGAAAACTTTTGGAGGAGAGACATAGCACACCTGGAGATATTAAAAATTAGTCCCTCCATTCCTTCCATGAGTGGAATAGAAAAATAAGGAGGGCTAGAAAAGTTTTGAAGTGATCTTACGGAAAACTCCACTGTAACCACTGGGAAAGAGTGTATTCCTCGTGTCATTCATATGGCATGAAGCTGAGTCAGGGGAGGTTTAGACTGTATATCAGGAAAAGGTTCTTCACCCAGAAGGTGGTTGGGCACTGGAACAGGCTCCTCAGGGAAGTGGTCACAGCACCAGCCTGACAGAGCTCCAAAAGTGTTTGGACAATGCTCTCAGGCACATGGTGTGATCCGTGGGGATGGCGCTGTGGAGGACCAGGAGCTGGGCTCTATGATCCTTGTGGGACCCTTTCAACACAAAATATTCTTCAGTTCTGTGGTACAGAATTTTTTGGTACAGGCATACCAAAGAAACAGGAAAAAACCAAACGGGGAGGAAAACATGCCCCAAAACCCCTATGTGAGAGTTTCTGCTTATATTCATTATACAAGCACTTCCTCAAATCCTCCAATTTCCTTAATTTTGTCTTTGCCATCATTTTGCTAGATGATAAGAACATTCTATGATTTCCAGGGGATGTTCAGTGTGTATTTCTGTTAGTGTATTTGGTAATTTTTTAAAAGGCATTTAACAAATGCTTTTGTATAGACAGCTTTTTTATAATTCAACTATGTTCATGCTTCAGAAAATTCTGTTAAAATCCACTCAGACTATATTAAATCACATGAGAGTGAAATGCTGTAAGATATTCTAAGTAACCTTCTTCTTGTGGAGATATCTCAAAGAAAGCCTGTGCCACAAAATGAGTTGAGCATTTAGTTTAACAAAACATCTTATAGTCAATGTAAATATATGTTGATTTGAACTATGTCAACTTTTTTTTTTTCACAGTGTATATAAAGAAGTGGTATTTTTCTCATAAATTTATTTCATCACTGAAGTTGCTAAACAAATATTTTGGTTGAAAATTTAAGTATATGGATGGCATGATATTCACAGTTATAGTGCTGCTGGCAAGCCTGACAGCTTGCCAGCTGAAATTTTAAACACACAGTCAAGCGAAAGAACAAATTCAAATAAAGAAACTGCACAGGACATAGCAAAATAGTGGCACTATATCTTCAGTGTCATGTTTGCTGAACAGGCCTCAACATTAATTTGGAGATGGTTTGACTTTTTTCTTCCAATAGAAAACAAACAAAATCTTCACTCTAAACATGTACCCACAGAAATAATATTGCAAATTAGTGTTTAATTTCTGATTGCCTTTCCTAAACAAACCAGTTAAATAGCTGATTAAGTCTGTCTTCAAACATCTCAGTTAAGAATATATTAAAGATGGCCCAAATCTGGCTTCAAGCTAGAACAAGAAAAGACAGTCTTTCTTGTTCTATTGGGTGAGAGACTTCTCTATTTTAAGCAGATTTTACAAGGGTATCTGAAATGGTGAGAGTCCAAAAAATTTAATGAAAACATTATAAACACATTTAAGTCTTTTCTCAGAATTACACAAAAGATTGTTATGAATAATTGTTCCTTGTCTCCAAGATTGCTGATTTGTAAAGATACTGATACCCACACAGCATAGAGGTAGGTCTGGAAGGAAAAATCCCTACCCAAACCAAAAATTTTGTGAATACAGCAGCATGTAAATACCAAAATCTAAAACCACAACCTGAAAATCTGCACGTATCTCCTACCTAACGGCACAGGGTTTTGTGGCTTAGGAGAGGCTTTGATGTACGTGGCCACTATTGAGTCAGGCAGTGGCAGTTTGACACTTTAGGCCAATTACCCCAATTACCCCTATACAGATTTCTGCCTATGAGCACCTTCATTCCTCTCCATGTTAATCTCTCAGAGGCTCACCTTGCTCTCCCAAATGCAGGTGAAGCTTATGTCTTTCCCTTCAGTTGTGTGTTGAATGTGGCCATATCTAGACTGCACAAAGTTGCAAAACTCATTCAGCAAACTTTCCAAGCTGAGAAGTTCCTTTCAACAGCAAACTGAGGCAGAAGGCAGGGGATAGGGGAAGATTCCCACTAAGGCTTTTCAGGTTGACTTGAGGAAGAGAGCTTGGCTCTGCAGGCATCGATGTGAGAACAATCACAAACACTGTTGCCTCCCTCGCTTCTCAAAGGAGAAAAGTAGCCTAAGGTGGAGACAGGTGCCAACTGTGAAAATATTTTATCAAAGCAGATGTATTTATAGCTCATTTGAAAGATCTTGCCAGAAGAAACACAGAGCTGTTGTTACATTCATAAATTAAAGCTAAACCACTGAGGTACATACTTAGCTTACTGCTACACATTACTGGGCATGTCCTCACACTGTGCTTGTGGCATATTATGCACCTCTGATCTAATGGTCTCACCAGTTTATACCCATTGCCTTCCAGGTCCCAGTTACTTGAAGTTGTGCAATCCCTTACACAAAAGTTCGGGTAGCAATTTTCAGGACAAATTTCTATGTGTGTAAATTTAGCATCTTTCTCCAAGGTCTAGGAGAATCAAGAGAAATACTCTTGCCCCAAACCCTCATTAGCTTGTGTGAAACATGCTTTCCTCTAGTACTCTCCTTTGCTGGCAGAATTCAGAAATATAAGGGAGGGATTGCTTTCTCCACACCTCCTCCTCCGTGGCAGAGCAGCATTAGCAATAACAACAATTTCCATTGGCCCTTTATTCCACTGTATTAATTTTGGAACACTGGAAGGCATAATTTCTAAATGTAGTACAATAAATGCAAATAGAATAACTTTAAATTTGCAGGACACACCCTTCAATGTTGTTTAAATTGAAAGGATTTTTGCATATTTACATAGATGTACATATTCACTCATAGTTGCTTATAATGAAATAATATCAGAAACCTGGTTTAAACGAAAAGTTTACAAAATTTGCTTTACCTTATATTTATATAAAATCTCAGGCTTCATACTGACAAAACTAAAGACATTTGTGATTATAGTAAGAGATTCTCTTTAGAATAAGCTTGCTATAAATTTACCACTACACAAGATATGCATGTGTACTTCCACTGATATTTTTGTTTCCGTAGGTAAAATTTAAAATATTAAACCTGCTGTGTTTGCTCAGTATTTGTTTCCAATTTATAATGATTGTTTCAGCTCAGAGTTACAGGAAGGTACTGAGCACCGAGATGAGTCAGGAGCAGCAGCTGTCCTCAGTGTCTCATCTCATTGCGCAGCTCAGACTGACAGAACGCCAGTGGGTGAACACTGCAGGAGCAGGGAGCAATCTAGGACAACTGTCCCATCACTGCAGTATCTGTGTGTGCAGGAGCAAGATTAGTTCATAGTACATTAGAGATCAAATGAGATAAAGAACTGAGCCCGTGAGAATTTCTTAGCTCTGAGTAAAACTGGCAGGTGCCTCAAATATGGACAGTCTGGACAAGGAAGGAAACAGTATGATACAACATCTTTTACCAGGACAGGAAAACAGGGCGTTGAGGATAATTCCAACAGCTTGAACTTTATGAAGATTATAGTGAATCACCCACTTCTGCACACAGGTTGGTCGGTTTCCAAAACTGGAACTCAAGCGGTAGTGCAGGAATGGTTCAGCTTCCAAATGTATTTGATCAGAGCAGGTCACAGTTCCATCTTTTCATTTTGTGTGAAACTCCAAATTTTAATTTCCTTTCAGTGCTGATTGGATCAACAAACAAAACAAAACAACAGAAATTTTAAACAAACAAATATGTTGGGGTGGTTTTTTTTCATGTGCATGGGGTTTTTTTGTTTGATTGGTTGAATTTTTTTTTGTTTAGTTTTGGTGCTCTTTTAATACTGCACCCTTTGCTTTCTATTTCATCCCTTGACTTCCTAAAAATGTACAAATCATGTAACAGAAAAGTACATTACTAAAGGCAAGTGCTTGAACAGCTTGTATTTGTTGTGTGTTTTAAATAAGCAGCCAGCAAATTGCAACATTAATGTAACATTTGGGGAAAAGCATTGTTTTGGGAAAATTGTCATCACATCTAGAATCACATTATTTTCTAAAACAATATCCCACAGAAGTTTCCAAATAATGTAATTTATTTTCTGTTTGAAAACCCATAGTTCCATCACCTAAAGTTTATGTAAATTGCATTTGTTGCAACAGTTTAGATACAAAGTTATAATACAAAATTGAACGGGATGCCACGGGTTCTGGCCTTGCTCTCCACAAGATTTTTCACTGCTACACATCAACAGAGATAAGAAAATCCAGATCAACACACTATCAGTGAAGAAACAGTTTGCAAAATAAGAACTCAAAATTTTCTTGAAGGTGAATATGTAGCATTCTCCCCTAGAATCTGTATGAAACCACAAAACTGCTAATAGAGACTTAGCTTCAGTAAATATTTTAATCAGTCAAAGAATAGCAATTTTCAGTATCTTTCTCATATGCAAAACCATTAACTCTTCTTATCTTCAATTTAGTCATTATTAGGTTTAATTCAGAGCTATACAGAGGCAATATTTGGATTTGCATGAGTTCTCTTCAAACTTAGATCATACATTACATTGCATAATTACAATACAGCAGTTTCTTATCTAACTCTGATCACATTTACAGGGGTTGTCAGTGGCAGAGAGCAAGACAACCTTTCCACAGTTGGACTTTTTTCATCCCAATCCTGTTCCAATGTTCTTGTATGTGTCCTCAGCAGAGGAGGATTATCGGTGAGTCGATTTCTCCCCTCTCTGACTCACCTTGCAAAACATGGTCTCATTTTAGAAAACAGGGTATTGACCAATAGGACATGACTGCTGCTGCCAAAAATCACTCTGAAAAAATAGGGCAAGCCTAAACTGCTGTGGCTTGTGGTCAGAAACAGAATCTTTTTGCCTCTATACTGAGCTTCTCTCTATCCATTTCTGCTGCCTCTGAACTACTTCCTTTCTTCCTTTACAGTAGTTAAGATACGTTCTGTCCCCAACGACTGTCCCATCTAAAAATAAGTGCTCTTGACACACAAGAGATGTCAGACTAGCACAGCAGGATGCTGAAGCGTCTCTAGATGCGTAGCAGGGCTTCTCTTACAGTGGGTTGCAGCAATTTAGGAATTCACACTTGATAAATGCAATAAGGGCGGCTTCTTTTTATCTCTTGCAAATGGTGCCAGGACTGATGTATTCCTGATCCTTATTTGGCAATCCGGCTTGCTTCTTTTATGCTGTTCTCTGGAACCACAGAATTCTAATGTTTGATGAAGCAAACATGCACTGTTATTGTATACATCTACAGATGAACTATGTCATTGTCAGCAGCTGGCTCAGCTTTTTGTTTGGGTCTACATTTTCTTAAAACATACTTGTACAGAAACATACTCTGCTCTGATAGTGTTTCTGAAGCAGAAAGATAACGCCTGAACTCTGGAAAGTTTCTTACCTATAGCTGAAACAAGTCCTCTTCAGCTTCTTTCTGAATCTTGTTTTCCAGATATAGAGGTACAGCAACAGACTACTCTGTATTACACTTACTGAATGCTATTATTTGATTCAAATATCCTTGCCCTTGCTCCTTTTTCAAGGTGAGTGAAAATCAAAATGGCAGCTAAGTGAAACACACTATGTTTCTTAACAGTAACATATTACATTATCTCTTATATTGGTTAGATTAAGGTAAAGCCCTGCCAGAGCAAGGCCTGGAGAGATGATCTGCCCTCACTACCTACCCTGTAGATGTGGGAAAAAAATCACCTTCTCATTACTGTAGTAGTGCTTAGTCTGAAATACTACTGTTTAGAAACTGAGAGGGAGTAACTGCAACTACTGTTTCTCTCTCTATTCTATCTCTTCAATGTAGCAATTTTGTAGATGCTCATGTTTGCAAGTTTTGGAAATTTGAGTACTGTACTTTTTCAGATACCTCCCAAAAACTTAGGAAAATACGTGAACTTACAGAGGATACTTAGCTGCAAGCCTTTCAAGAATGTTCTTCTGCAATTTGCAATGGAAATAGCATTCTTTGAAAACATTACAGCATATGAACATTACACTGTTATTGGGCTTTTCCAACAGGTACCTAAACAACCAATACTTTGAGAAAAAGGATTGTAAAAGAACTACACTTGAGAAACCACATAGCAAAGGAAACACTAAGGGCCATAAAAACAGCTTCCAAAACTCCCAAAAAACACATTCATTTTCGATTGATTCTCTCTCCTGAGAGCATTACCATGTTTGGCAAAGGAAACTATGCTGTCATATATCCTAACAGCATTCACAGCTCCTTGACTGCTGTGGGCTATGATTCATTCGTTGACCAGGACGTTTACTTTTGTCTGCTTGCTACAAGATTTCAAGTGTTACCTACTTCTTGTTTCAATAGAATTGTATGCCACTGTGTTTATCCAGCATGCGATCATCACCACCTCTAGGTCTTCATTTAAAAGAACTCAGTGATTTCAGAAAGTTGGTCTCTCTTGTCCTGTCAGCAAAGCCATTCTGTTAAAAAAAACCCTTAATTTTTACTCCTTGTGAGAATACTTTTCTTCAGGATTCATAGCCTTTTACATCCCAGGAAATGGCAAGATCCATTCCAAGACTGAAGGGAAACTGCCAGTGCTTGCTTCTCCTCTGAAGGAAGTTCGGTCCTGCCTTATTGAACAGAGTAGTACTTGGTACCCACTACTAAAGCAAATACAACGTAGGTTAGCAAAAAGTAACGTCCTTATCTTTAGAAGTTTATTATACATGATTATATTTAATATTACAGATTATGCATATTGTATGTCTTACATTTACTTGTCCCTTCTTTTCTCCTTGGCAGAATTGCTCCTGAATGTTCTAGTCCTGACTTACCCACCACCTCTGCCAAGCCCTTTCAAAGTCCATACAGACTAAAGCAAAAGGAAACCGTGCTCTGAGAGTGTTACCAAGGCATTTTCTTTGACAATCGCAAAAGCTGCACTTACTGCAGTATTTCAGTCACAGATGGAAAATGGTCTGTATTTCTATAGCGTTATCTCAGCTACCTACGGATGACAGAACCCAGAGTAAATTGCTCTATACCTTTCTTCTTCTGGCTCTTACAGAAATGAACAGGACATTGCCTTACAGCATCATTTTTACATTAGCACTACATCAGCATCCAAGGGTTGAGTTGTTTCTAAACCAGTCTCTAAGCAAGCCTGGAAAGTGGTAACTAACTTGTTTTACAGGCTCAGTGTAAGAGGAAAATGAGTCAATTCATGTAAGGGTTAGCTAAATAAATATGAAGAAAAACAACCAATAGCTCTTTAGTTTCACTCAAATGTCCTTACTGGATTTCATATCAGACAGCTTTGGAACAAGAAAATAAACCAGTTTTATATCTTTTCCCTCAGTTCATACCCATAGAGGATCTTGCCCTCAGAAAGATTTAAATTTTGTTCACTAGGTTTTCATGCACTGCTATAATAATTCTTTGCAATAATGTTTAAAAAGATTTTTTAAAAAGTTATTTCAACAATGATTTTGTTCATTTAAAGATTCCGTCTTTTTAAAGTAATTAAATTAGTGTGTATGTTGTTTCGGTTTTTTTTTAAATTTCAATACATTTAGTTTAACAACTGGATATTGTTGTTCACTAGAATAGAGACGCTAAATCCTAAGCAAATCTTGCCACTGGAAAACCAACTACGTATATCAAAATTACAGTTTTAGACTCCTTCGCTTCTCCCACCTACTCCTTCTTGAAAGAAAATGTAAATCAATCATAAAAAACTATTTTGGTGGAAAAGACAAAGTTCATTCTTTGCCAAAAATTAAAAACAGAACTAACAAGCTTTGGAAGTAAAAGGCCCCAAACTCAACCTCACACTCCAAATCAAAGCCTCAAGAACTTTCCAACCACTGCTAGAACAAAGACACAATTTTCCCAAATTCCTGAAAATGTGTTCTCCTAATGCCACCGTGTTTCTGAAAAAAAGTCAAGTTTAACACGTGGAAGATGGCATTAAAGATAATGAATGACCTGCTCTGCTCAAGTTACCTCAACAAAACCTTCCACTTTTTTTACAGGTGGTGCTTGGTGCCCCAGAAAGCTGCTTATTAAAGCTGTTCAAGCTTTTACAACTGTTTGCAGTTCAACTGCCTCTTCCTGCACTTTGGCCACAACCAACCTCCATTGCAAGCCCACTCACGATTTTAGGGCAACACTGAGGTCTTTTTAGGACAACTCTGTACTTGGCTGCTGCTCTACAAGGACTGAGCCAAAGTGACTGGACACACCTGGGGCCCGCACACGTAACACAGCATCGCACAGCCAGGCGTGGACACTGTCCACTGCCAACTGCACAACTCAAAAAGGTCTCTGCAGCCCCTTTCAGCTTCGGGGGCTTGTTCAGAGTCATTCTGTCCTAATTTTTTACAGGATCTCTGTCAGTTAAATTACGGTTTTTAGAAAAAAGAACCCTAACAACTGGAAAATCCTTTTCAAATTCCTAAAATACTAAAGCAAGTAAATGATTGTCAGACTCCATACTTACAGACAATTAGCTGGAAAACAAAGATGGCAACCCTCAGCTGAGCTAGTTGCTTGTGGCCTGAAGGCTGAGTATTATTCAATTCTGCAGCAACACAATTGTTACTGCATGAAACTTAATGCCCATATATTCAACACAATTCATTCTTCCAAGGCAGGCAATCCAGTAATAAACAGTACACTCCCTTAAATCAAAACACACAAGGACAGAACACAAATTCTGCACCATTATTAGTTTCTTGTTTCAGAAAACTTCATTTCAGCAAAGGAAAAACGTAAAAGAACACCGTGTACTGAAGGTAAATACTTATGCTACTCCTGAGCTCCCCTCTAACTGAGAGAGGAGGGAGAATGATTTCAGGGTGAGGGGCAGACGAGATCCCAGCACGCACATACTGCTTTGTAATAGATGCATTTCATGAAGGCTGGCATACATTTAACTTGATACTATTTTTTCCTGTATTATATTTTAAAAATATTAGGAAAAATAAGAAACTTCAATTCTGTTAGAAATGCTTGGAAGTTAATTATTCTCTAATCATTCTAGCAAGTCCATCTGGCAGCTTCACAACTGCAACACTTGAACTCCAGGAGTTTTCCCTTTGCCAGCAAAAGAAGGTGTTCCTCTGGCTATTGCTGTGTTTGAAAATCTACTTGGAAGTTCCTAAATCTCATTAAACCACTGACTAATTTGACATGATGGCAAGTATTCACAATGAATCAAGAAAAAATCCTTTCTCTGATGACTTTATGAAATGTGTACACTCAGAAGATACCCTGAAAAAACCCCACCCAACCATTACGTCATTAATATCAATACTGTATGTTTTACATATCCTGCATTCAGGGAACTACTTTCACTTTTCTTCCTCGTGTGCGTTTGCCTGGGCAATTACTGTGTCCTCTTCAAGCAAAAGAAATTTATTTCAAAACACTAATTTAGAACTCAGTGCTGTTGAAAAGCTGCATCCTTCCTTCTTCTGTAAAGAATAATAAATTAAAAACAACATCAGACGTCAATGATGAGAAATTGCTACAAGTACCTGAGCCTTTGAAATCCTGAGAACTCACTAAGGTCAAAATTCAATAAAGCTTTTGAACACTTCAAAGTCCCATGACAATTCACATTTCTCAGACATACAATCAAGTATCTTCATGAACTTGAGCCTATGCCTAAAATACCAAAGGCAGCGTACACAAGCACAGCTCTGCATAAGGAATTCTCCATGGCAAAATACTAAGGGAACTATAACGCATGTCTGACCAATATTGAATATACTTAGTGAGGTTTAATGGGTGACTGAATTAAGAGTCAAATACTCAAAACTGGTATAAAAAGCATCTTTACTGAACAACTTATAAAAAGGAAAATGCACATAAGTTGACACCATCAAACAAATTACATTACCAACAGTGACAAGAACTCAGTAGAGTATTTGCCAAATACCTCGCTTGTCCACAAAGTATTCAGTGAAAAATATACCAAAAGGTCACACTACACAGGCAACCATTTAATGAAAGTCAGTGTAAAAATAGCAATTATTTTTCTAACTGCACTTTTCCCTGTCACTTTTCCAAGCTGCATTAAGGACAAGGATTCCATCAATCACTTTTCAGTCTCATTCTCAGGTTCACTGTCTCCACTATCACTGTCTCTTCCAGGGTGTTCTGGCATTTTTCGATGTTCATCCATTTCATCCACATTCAATTCTCCTTCCTTCATCATTTCTTCCACTACTTCATTTTCTTCTGCATCTTCCTGCATGCCCTGACCTTCACCGTCTACTTCAGACTCTTCAGTTTGAGTTGGTTCTGGTTCTTCAATCATGGCAGGTGGGGGCAGTAAATGCTGGATGATTGAAAAAGGAAGGATTTTAACTTTTTACATTTTAGCTTGAACTGTTCACCTTATATTTAGGATTTTGCATTAGATAACAAGTTAACAACAAACACTTAAAACTTAGAAGCCGTAATGATTTGTAACCACTTCACTCCCATATATAAAAAAAATTGGAATAATGGTCACAATATGGTCATCTTAGATACACTTTTTCCTGAAACGAGGGTGTTACAACCTCAGGAGTTCCAATTCAAAGACAAAAACCACATTTCATTATCCCAAACAGTCAGACAAGTAATAGGGTTATGGTAAATCCCTACTTGGAGCAATATGCATATTTCTACCCTAATCTCATCTTTACCATTTCAAACTCCGAGATATGTTTAACTTGGTTTTTGAGGCCTTCAACAGGCCTGTCTTGAACGACTCATAGCTGTAATTTCCCCTTGCAACATCTTATAAAATACTATGTGAATGTTATCTGTACTTACACAAGTTTCATGCACAGCTGTAAATGTAGAACAATGCAAGTTTCACTAACAGTTAAACAATGCTCAAATATTTTCACACAATATTTCTGAAAAAGTAATTTATCATATTTACAGTGTTCTGCTTGCAACCAAAAAAGTAGTTTGCAGAACATTATAACCTGGAATGGTAGCCAAATAACACAATTGGAAAAAAACCACCAGGAAAACATTGAGCTGAAGAGTATGGATGAATGCTATACAACTCCAGGCTGAACAGACACACTCATACTTCTTGCAGCCTGACATTATTTAATGACATGATGGACGTTTCTTTAGAATATTTTGGATCATTTTAATGAAATGCAATCTTGAAAAACTTGATGATTGTTTAGTTTTGTTTTTGCTCAAAAGGCAACTTTGTTCCACATGACAAATGAGGTGTTTAATTACAGTGACATTTTAGCTTCAATTAGATGACACTAATATTACAAATTTGCATAGGTAAATCTAGGAATCAATTATGATTATCAGCAGAGATATAAGAAGCCTTTTCTATAGACTTTGAAGTTATCAGACTGGTCTCTATAATCCATCTGTGCACAGGAAAGTGTATTTCCAAACCAAAGATCTTTTCATTACAAAAATACATTCCTGATATATGAGACAAACTCAGACTTCTGTGACTTACTTAGATGCACATTGTGCTTTGTAACGACTACTGTAAAGACTAGCGTAAAAGAAAAGGAAAAATATAATGTTGTACTAAATAGAATAAAAGAAATTTAATGCCAGCTTTGCTTTTTTTCAGTAGTTCACTTCTTGGCTTCTCCTGCAAGGAGAATGTGATTCATTGTCACAGGAGGAAAACAGCAGTTTTGTAACTAATTTTAGCTAGCAATGGATAAGATAAGGATGTCAAAAAGAATAACAGGTATTAGCAGAAGAATCAGGTCCATATTTGATTAAGGTGTCAAGCACTTTTTGGTAGAATTTAGATGCTACCATCTGCTTTTCAGGACATGTATACACTTCCCTGTTTTCACAGGGCTATTCATTTACACCTAAATGTGGCCAGCTGCACAAAGTCTTCATCACATAACATTTTGCACAGCTGAAAGATCTCCAACTATATTAGACAAACTGGCTTCAAAGCAAGTCTTGTCATGTGTTTATAGGACTGGGTTTCTAAAAAAAACCAGTGTGAGCTTCCTTCACTACTACTAAAAAACATTACAGTAAGAAGAAATTCTAGTAGTGTCCTCTTTGAATATCCCTTTTTCTTCATAGCACACAGATAATTACAGCACTTCTCCAAAATAGTGAGAAAGTATCCTGTCTGTCCGGGCAACCTGGAAAAGCCTTTCTCTGGGTAACAGAATGCTTCAAATTTGGCTGAAGTTTTCTCTCAGAAATAAAAATAAAATCCAAAAGTCACTGGGTAAGAACTGCAGAGAAAAAGAATTTTTCTATCTGGAAGTCTGACATTCAGTTAAAGGAAAAGTTTTGCATTCTGATCTCTGCTGATTATAGTGTTCCATATTAGATGAAACACGGAAGCGGAAGAAAAAAGGAAGAGGATGTGACAGAGACATCCTTGCATTAAAGAACAGAACCTAGATCTCTTAGACTATCTGTTCAAGGACCGTCATGCTCACACTCTCTTCCTCCAGTCAGCTAATATTGAGTGAGTAGTGTCCTTTTACATCAATTCTGTCCACTTTTGGAAATCTTTCAGAGGAGTAAAAACCAATAAGAGAACTTCAGAGTACCATTAAAGAATAAATTATAGGTAATATAATATATAGGTATTGTATAATATATGAAGAATAATATATAGGTAATATATATAGGTAATATAAACGTGACAGACCCCAGACACTGAGTGAAAGCTGATGCGGTTGAGGGGCAGCATTTAAGACCATTTCCTTCTGGTTTAACCACCTCTAGGCTTTACAGATCCAAGTATGCTGAGTAAAGGCAGCTTTCTGCTCAGTCTACTATCTGAACTACCTTAATGCTCCACCCACTGACATGAGACTACAAAGGGTTTCTGCTGGGTTCTGAGTTCTGCTTCAGGAATTAAACACTGACAAAACTAGGTACAGAAGTGTCTACGACTGCTTCCAACCCCATACAATTTTGCTTGGTGCTGAACTAGGGCTGAAAAGAATTTCTCCAGAACAAAAAACACTACAGCTGCAAACCAACCTGCGTAATAGGGTGATTTAACAGCGTTACAATGGTTTCAAGACATGATCTGGTCTTTCTCTTATGAAACATTATTACATCACGCAGCGGTGTTATAATCCCACTAGCTGAAATCCCACACTTACCTGAAACATAATGCACAGATTTCCTTCAAATTAATACTGGACAAGACAGTTATTTAGTATTAATGAACAGTACTTTTGGCCCAGACAGAGCCATGTCTGGCACTTGGCATCAATTACTGCAAAGTTTGGGAGCCTTAAATTGGGGCTTAAACCACTAGAAGATACAGCTTTTGCTACTGCAACATTTTACAAGACCTCAATATTCTCACTCTCAGTCACAAACACTTCTTGAATTTTAAACGTAACAGAAACAGACTCAAATCTCAACTGCTTCTCATGCCATTTAATGAAGAACGATTTTATTCTAAATGCATTCCAAAAGTTAGAAGGTCCTTACCTGTTGATGGTGGCGTGTACTCTGTATCATGTGCATATACATATTATACACAAAGTTAGCCATTTGAGGCATGTTCTTAATAACATGTATTTGGTGAGCTGGTCTTTCTCCATTCTAAGGAAGGAGACAAAAGTTGACATTCAGTAAACCAAGCAAAACAATCATTATTCAAAGGTTATATAACTATATTAGAAGTCAAAAACCCCAAGAAATTAAATAATGCTGTTCAAGGAAAAAAAAAAATTGGTGAATTCTTTGGAAAGTTAGGAAGCATAGGTCTTACATTTTGGGGAACTGGATTAATCATGACACTGCAGCCTGAAGAAGAAATTTCAAAAGGAGAAGCTGGGTTCTGATTCTTACTCCATGAAGAACATTTTGGACTTGAGTAATTTAACATATTAAAGGCACAAATAATTTAAGATCAGATTAGGATTTAGCCTCTTGCCTGCTGCAGCCCAGCTCCTTGCTCACACTCACTGACCATGCTCATTGCATTCTTGTTGCACAGTTGAGCTGAAAGTTTCAACTGAGAGGGCTCCCTCCCAAACTTGTCAACAGCATTTAAGACCAGGGAAAGACCTGTAACTGAATTTTGGGTGCATGCAGCATCCCTTCGCAAAGCTTCAGGAAGCAGAGTGGAGATGCTCCTTCATTTCTTCATTTAGCATCCTGATCTGCGTGCCCTGTGCTTAGTTCCTCAACATGAACCTTTCCCTGAAGACCTAGTGCAGTATTACAAATTAGATTTTTGTATTTATGAATTTAGCTCAGCAGCAAAACTCTTGTGATATTGGAACCAATTTTAAGAGAAAAAAATTAATTTGTAATCCTAAATTACCTGCTTGCATGTAATTTTACCTCTTTAAATGAGAAATGAGTTGCTTTGTGTAGCTTTGCTTGAGAAATAACATTATTTTGTTTCATAACAAGACCAAAACCACAAAAAAACTAAAGGATTATTTTGATCACAAAAGAAAAATACTGAACCATTTACACAGGCAGAACTCAAGAGAAAGCAGGCACAACAGTTACTGATACTTAAGTTACACTGGTAGCTAACTTTTGTGGAAACATCAATTAACACCAGCTGGTGTGTATCATGACGAAAGATAACTCTAAGGAGTTATTTGTAGAATCATAGAATCGTCAAGGTTGGAAAAGGCCTCTAAGATCAACAAAATCCAATCATCAAGTGGCACTGTTGAGTTCACCACTAAACCATACCCTCATGTGCCACATCCACACCTTTTTTAAAATACTTCCAGGGATAGTGATTCCATCATTTCCCTAGGCAGCGTGGTCCAATGCCAAGAAGCAGATGCACCAGTTTAGCAGAGAGAACAGTTTCACCTCTTACAGCCCACTCAAAAAAGCGAGCAAACACAAACACCTGTTACAGGCACCAAAATCCAGTGCAGCTGCTCCTACCTGTCTTGCTGTTGGAAAACATTCTGTGGGAACGATATGGAGGTGAAGTGGTCGAGCTGTGAGCTGGCTGAAAGCTGGAGTTAGTTCAAAACAGTTCTGAAACAGTGATACCCTTGCAAAGATATAAAGTCCAAGTCTGGCTCTTGACATGGCAACGACTAATCGTCGGACATCCCTTCAGAAAACAAAATCAATCAGGTTCTTTTTCACTGATGACATACTTGCAATAAAAATAACTAGAAGTACACAGGAGTCTTAATTAAAAGAAATATAAAATCATCTGCAAAAATACTATCCTCTCTTAATTTTTTCTCTACATATTGTTTCAATAACCGGCAAATCCTAGTACCATTATATAGAACCATAAATATATTGGTTCACTGTACCAATATCACTATGAAAAACCACCCTCTATTTTCCTGCACCTCAGAAGTAAAGTTGAGAGTAAACATCGAGAAAAAATCCCAGTAACATTTCTGTATCTGAATGAGTAAAGATGAATTTGATAACTCACCTATTTGCCTAAGATTAGACAAGTCTTCCTCCATCACATCCCAAACCAAAAGTGCAAACATTTTAAACTACACACAATAATGCAACTTATGCAATGATCAAACACTTCTGATGCAAAATCAATAAAAATCTCACTTACAGAAAAGGATCTATGAGAAAATTTAAGCCTGCATTTGCTCAACAAATACTACATTTGCTGTCCTATCATTCTACTAGGGTGAAACGAAGGTCCGCCTATCTGCAGCAACATAAACTAATTACAGCGTAAGAGCCATTACAAAAGGATAAAGTGGTCGAGAAGAGGGTACCAGACAGTTATAAAAGGAAGCGTGTCTGAACTTCATTACATACACAACATTGAACTTCATTTCTACTACACACTCATACAATAGAACACTTTTGTATAACGTACTATAAACATTTCTGTATCTGATACAGAGTACAAGCACTACAAGATGTTCTTACATACCTAAGGTGGCCTACAGCTTTGGTACGCACTAGTGAAAGGAGAATATAATCGTTCTGTTGGCCTTGAAATCTGTCCACAGTTGTTACCTAGAGAATTTAAAAATAAGAAAAACCCTTCATAGGTTAATCTTTGCCATTTCAATTAAAGCATGACAACAAAATTTTAACATCAGCTTTGGACTGAGATTGCAGTAAACAAGAAGAGAAAAGAAAATGCTTTAACAGACTTAGTAGGCCTCTAAGAAAAAGCCTGGTTTTTTTTCTGGAAGATGTTTGTCTGACTGTATACTGTTTCTTTTACTTTTTTTTTTTTTTTTTTTAATTCAGACAGCTAGAAGTGGGGTGCTAATACCAAAAGATTATGGAAAGCCATTAGCTTTGTAATACCGTTTTAACCTGCAGAATTAGCACCAGACATGTATAACTATATTCTTTATTTGTTTCTTCAGATTTGTGATCATACATTCTATCATATAATTTCTGCTCTGGGTGGATCTTTATAAAGATGTGATTTTGGGGATTGATGTTATTATTGAGGACAAAATAAATGACAAAAGAGAGTTATTCTGCCCCACACAGCCTGTAGTCTTTTCACCTTCACCAACTTCACACTGTCAAATTATCAACAGGCAAAAACAAGGGGCACTAATCTATGAAATTCCATAGAATGTAGGTTCATAAATAAGTGGTTAAACAGGAAAGACTTCCACAGATAGCTTTTTAAGTATAGCTTAAATTAGCCTGATTTGCAATACGACAATTTAAAAACACAGAAACCAGAACTACTCCAATTACTAATATATTTTCAAAGTCACCTTGTTTGGCCGTCCAATCAGAGGATTATTTCCACATCGCTGATTAATGACATCACGGATCAGGTGTTTCTGTCCATTATATGTTGTCAGGATACTTATCCTGTCTGCAGGATAACCAAGCAGGCACATATACATAAAGACTGCCACAACATACTCTGCTTCACCAAGATTCTAAAGTTTAAAATGAGAGAAAAAGACATGGAAAAAAGATAAAAAAAGGGTTACTCAACTTGTAAGGTTAGAAAGAATAACATCTGTGACACTGTAATGTATTTAGACAAATATTTTAGGGCTTAGAGAAATGTCCCTAGATCTTTGCTCACTTCATACAAGTAATTTTTAAAGAATAAAAGAACCACAAGTAGGTTTAATACCTTCATTCTGATTCTTTTTCAGAGAATTGCTAAAAAGATCTACGTCAGTATTATTGCTAGGCACTGATTGAAACTCTGCAATATTTACTCAAAAGTTCCAGTCACCCCAAAAAGCTGCAATGACTCACTTCCTAGTAAACTGAAAGTAAGAACTAGTTGAACTAGAATTAAGTCCTTTCAAATATTAATTAGGAGACAGACATCTGGATTATCAAATCCAGTTATTTCCACTGCAGGCCACACTATTCAATTACAAATTGCCAGCTGTTATTTCATGTATTGCAACTTTCTCTCTCTGTCATTACTTTATGAGTCTGTCCCAAAGTACCACTCTTCTGGCTACAGGAAACTTTGTTCTATTTCCAGACTGAAGTTACTCATAGCCTATTTAAATCCATTTTCTGTCAACAAAAATTATCTTTCAGGTTAAAAAGTTGCTCTCAAATGGTGACACTTACTCCTGCTCTATTTATACAAGGAATTTTATCCCCACTTGGCATATGTTTGAATAGGCTGGACATACCAGCCTCATTTATTTTTTCTTACTAAGTGGGCTCTGCATTACTTGGAAAATGCAGTTGCCAGGCATATCAAAACACCTGTGGGTGTAAAGCTATTCTACAAATTTTAATCCCCTTTAACTCTGGAAAGAAAAGCCCAAATTCACAAAGAGAAATAATACATGGCAGCAATCTGTTATTTCATGAAAAACCATGCAATGCCACCAACATACTCTGCTAAATATCATTCAACTACCAAGATCGCAAAAAAAAAGTAATGGTAGGAAGTATTAGAAGAGCTTGCACTTGAAAGTACTGGTATAATGAGAAGTGTGTTCTGTGTCCTCATGTCAGTGTTCTTAATCTGCTTTAGCCAAAGAGTGGTCTAAAGCAGTGCTCGCACTCTCAATTATCAGGCACTCCTTTCAGCTGTTTGTGTTCCACTGGGCAACTTTTTACTAATTGCGTGTTACAGTTTCAAAAACAAAATCAGAAAAAACTCTCCAAACAATTCTGTCCTCAATCTAGCAATGGGATGAAGTGGATTATGACTTACTATTGCTTTCTTCTCTAGCAGCACACTAATTTGTACTGAAAAAGTATTGAGAGGAACCCAAGCAAAACCTACGAATATGTTTCACACCTTTTTAAAAACATAGATTAACAAGAGTCTCAGTGATCTCCAGAGGGAAAAATGAACATGAATATTATCATCATAAAGTATATCATTTGCTTTCCATAATATTAAGCAAAATATAAGGTGTTAATTCCATGTTTGAATTAAACTCCTTAACTTGCACATCGCTCCAGCTCTTAACTTTCCCAAAGCCCATGTTTGCTATTTTAGACACCATTGTTTGTTTCACTGGAGTTTAAAACAAGAAAAATAAAAAGAATGAAAATGCAAGCATCTCATTACAAGTGTAAAATGTTTTCCTAATTTAAGAGAAAGACAGAGAGTGTTGTTGATGGCCTAATTTCAAAATTTAGTTGAGAGTTTGAAAACTGGGTTGAGAAACTCCAAGATTAAGGTGTTTTGGCAATTTACTTCATCCTCAATGTCTCTATGCCTCTTGTGTATATTACTAGCAGTACTATTTTTTTATGAATGGGCATTTTAGCATTCCTACATATAGATCAAATCAACACAGTTACTCTTCAAACTCAGGTATGAGCTACCGAGCAAACTTCAATTCTTCATGTTCAGGGGAAGTGCTACTGTTTATTTCACTATCACCGCAGTACAGCTGAATTACAGTGGACTTTAAATAGCCTTAGGTCAAAATGACATTTTTAATGAACTACACCAAGTCTCATCCCTGCCGTAACAAGGAGAAAACAGGTATCAAACTCATTCACTGAGCAAAAGCCCCAACATAATAAATTTTCATTTTCAATACTCAAAACTCATTAAAAGGAGGAAAAAAATCATACACATGACTCAATTATCTGAGAAGACGAATTGAATGTCAGTTTAGTGTTTTTGATAGTCTGTCTTCATTGCAGATCTAAAAAGCCCCACTGAGGTTAATAAATTACGCATGTAGTACTTCCCTTACCTGATAGAAGTAAGGATTGGGTTCAGACTCTCCCACACCATTGAAGTCTTCTACATTTATAAGCTGGAAGTCGTACAAAAAGCCAGCATTGGCTGTTCTGAACTCTGGCAGAAGCTGCACGTGAGGCAGGTTACCCAGGTTCTTGTAACGCCAGTTGTAGAGGTTACATAAACTGTTCAAAACCACACAGACACAAACCACAAAGAGTGAGTTACAGCTGGCTCTTGAACTCATTCAAAATAGTTCAGATGCACACAAGAGTAGTGCTTCTGTAGGTTTTCAGTGAAAAGAATAATTCTTCTAGGCAGCCTGTACATATATAAATAAACACACTCAAATAATCTATCCAGCAATATTATTTTTGGGTTGTGATTCTGTTTTGTTCTCTCTCACAGAAAACTTCAGATGCCACGTCAGCGTGGCACACTCAGCTTTAAGTCCGTTCCACTTGATCAAGGTACAAATTTTGCAAGAATTCTAGTGAAAATTTTTATGGGTAACAAAACTTAAGGAATATTAATGCTTCTTTACAAAACAGAAGGAATATGGAAAAAAGTATTTTCTGCAATAACTGTGGTAAAGCTTCTTGACATAAAAAGATATTGATTTCCTTACTTATTTTGTGTATTGCCTAGTATTAACAGAAGACATGAATGGAAATAAACAAAATCTACCTAATTCTGACTGATTTCTGATATTTATAGAGACAGTAATATTAACAAAATGCCTCATTCACAAATGCACAACAATATCGACCAGATTAAGAAGTAGATAGTTCATGGGGAAGTTACCTGTGATCAAAAAAGACAAAGTCTAGGAAGGTATAGATAAAAAAAATCCTTGATCAAGAAGTTACTTGCAAAGTGAAGGACTTCTGCTCTCTTATCACTAAGAGGTTCACTAAGATTTTGTAAAATAAACTTTACTTACCATGACATTCAATAAAATGTTCATTTTAAAAATCATACTGAACCATCATTCATAAGACTAGAAAATAATATTCTATATTCCAAACATTTCCTACATGAAAAGAATGAATTTATCCTTCATATTGTTCACTACATTTTATGCCTAAAATAAAGCCTTAAAATTAACCTAGAGTAGTAAGATTTTATATGGAGTAATTTTCTCTTATTTGGTTTTATTTTTCCTTCTTAACATGACACCACAAATATGCAATTTACACAATAAGTAAATCTGGTATTTCAATTACCACAGTGAAATGACAAATACATAGATAAAAAAGAAAAGCTATTATACTACAGAGCCGTAGTATCTCCTTTAATATAAAAAATGCATTATGTTCTTGTCTGGACAACGTGGATGTGTCCAATCTCTGGATGCATTTCTCCTGAAATACTACAGAAAAGCACCCTTTTACTGACTTTAAGGGAATTAATATATATTCAACACTAAATAAATCATATTGAATATATCAAATATATTGAATATATTAAATGTTAGCTTAGAAAAGAAAGCTTCTGCAAGGTCTCATTTGTAAAAAAATCCTAAACACAAGATGATTAAATACCTTTGAATATAATTTTCATTAAAATATTCATGCAACAGCAAAGTACTACTATATAAAAATAACAATGAAGAAATTAATTTGATTGCATTTCAGAGAAATAAAATCTGCCTTCATAGTCTAAGCCAAAACAAGTGGAACAAAACAACTAAATTCCAGTTTTGCAATCTCCTGTCCGAACAATAAAAAAGTCTCCGAAAGTATGTGTGCCCTTCTCCAATTTTTAACCTGTTACTTTCCTACAAGCTAGACAAAGGATCTTCTCTTACCTTGCTCTTGCCCTTCCTTGTGCATCCAAATCCACAGTCGGCACTCCAACACGAACAAACCGTGTAAAAAGAGACTGTTCCATGTTGGAGTATTTTTGAAAAGCCATGTTTTTAATGACTGGTGGCAACTGATGATGGTCACCAATCATAATCCACCGCTTCAAACGACTGAATCCATCCTGGGGGTTCTAGAATTGAACAATTACACTATTGTAACTATTACAATATAATCAAGGTACTCAAAACACATTACGAGTCAGATTGCCTGCCTTTGTCTAAGCCCTTCAACATTTGCTTTTAAGCTACACTGAACTGCAGTCTTTTTAAAGACTACCAGCTTCCACCCAATCAGAGAGTAGAATTGTAGAAAAAGTCTCTTTTCTTATAAAACAAGTACCTTTATCTACTAAAATTAGAAGAGAAATATCAGAATTAATATCGTATTATAATGCCTTAAATGTCAAAAACCCCTGATTACTACACAGCAGTAGTAGTTGCCCCAGAACTGTCCTTTGAACTTTATTTTTTGGATTCTGAGGTAGTGAATATGAAGTATCAGAAACTGTTTTTAGTGTTCAGATGTCCAAGGCAAAACTGAACCTGCCTTTCAAGTGTCTCTGTAGTCCATGTGCTTCACCTGTTTACTTCTGTAATTCTCAAATAGCCTCTTCCACGACCAGGATGTGCCCCTACCTAATTCCCATCTTGGCTCTTGGACTGAATGCTCTTCACAATTAGCATCCTGGAAGCTTCCAGCTGTCAGATCCTCATTACACACTCTTGTGATAATTCCCTTTCCCCATGGGAACACTATTTGAGACAGAACGTAGAGTTCCTTTTCTTGCCACTTGAAGTGGAAGAGCTCTGAAGCTGTCTCTGATCAGACAGCAAGGAAAGAAAACTGAACTCTGGACTGTCCAATTCTTCAAGCCTGAAAATGCCTCAGTAAGAAAGTAAGAGGATGGAAATAAATTTTTATTGGCGAGAATAAAAAACCACAAAAGACCAAAACTTTCTTTTTTTTTTTACCCACTCCCGAAAGTTTCTGCTTTGGAGTTGACCAAGAAGTCTATGCAGTCATTCTGTGCGTATCAGCCATTTTAATCTTGGACAAGGAGCCCCCATAAAAAATTCAGTTTTTAAAAATTTATCACTGAATTGCAAATGAAGAAATCAAGTACTGCTACTCTGGAAGCCTAGATCCTTAGGTTTTGTTAAAATAAAAACCCACTCAATTTTCAAGGAGTATTTGGATGTCTCACATAAATGAAGTCATGGAATATCCCCCAGAATATGCCTCTAGGGTGAAATGGTCTACTCTAATTACACAGACTCTTCAGTTTCTGCATTTCTCACATATACCTATTTTACTTCACTTGCCAGATGAATCTGGTTACTTAATGCTCATTTGAAAGTTTGAAAAAAACTATAAGATGCTTACTTCATTGAATAAAATAATTTCATAATCAGTTGCAAAGTTCTTACTGTCCACTAAAATAGCAAATACCAGTTCTGGGTTACTTTATGCACATTATATTTTTCATTTTAATATTCAGTATTGTTCAAGAACAGAGTCTTATTTATCCTTTTTTTAAAAATATCTTTTATGTTCCAAGTCTAACCTGCAACAGGAGAGGTATAAAGGTTTCTATCTCCAGAATCTGAGCAGACTCTTCCATTAAGATGTTGTCATACTGAGAAAAAAAAAAAGTAAAGAGATGTGCATAAACACAGCAACACAAATGTGTGTATTTATTCAGCCTACCAAAAGAAAGCATCTATTACTCATTCAGATTTTGCTGAGTGGGACAGTTACTACAGGATTTCACCTTATAGGCAAAGTATCAGCATCACCAAATGGGTGAAGTCCTACTACATCAATGGCAGATCTGTCTGTACCAGTCAGGGCTTATATCTAGAAGGAATCCAGGACTGAACCACATTACATGCTTCCTATATGCCATAACCACAAAAAAAATGCTCTGCGCAGTGGAGCAAACTAATTTGGAATCTTTGCACTGAAGTCGAAGAGGAGTGATTTTGTGGTCCAATACAGTACATGATCACTGAAAAATAATCCTGAAAGCATTACTGGTGGCTGGCTTTTGTCAGAAAAAAAGACTGTACTAAATTAATAGTTGTAGTTATTGCTGCAGAATGAAAACAGCATTGCATCATTGTTCTTTTTCCTCGAATTGTTAATTTTTGAGCTGTAAAGACCATGTTTCTCTGCCCAGTTCTGCCTCTATTTTATTAATGCTATCACTGCTGTTGATCATGTAATATGGCAAAACTGACTTTTTAAAAAAAGCACTATTAAGCATTTTTTGTAAATACAGTAACTTAAAAGTGATTTAGTTTTTTACTTACAAAAGTTATATTTTTCTTCAGTAAAATAAAAAAATTGAAACATACACGTAAAAAAATGCAACTCTAAATAATCTAGCTGCCTAGATTTGGGGCGGATAAAAAGATTCATATGGGGTGGGGATCAGGGAGAACCAAAACCAAAACAAAGTAGTACAGTAACACTAGCATAATCATTACTTTGAAACCTAATTCAACCAGGTCACGTCGTTTCAGAGCAGCATGAGTACAAGTCATGGCGATGATTTTTGCTTCTTTCACCAACAAGTATTTGGATCTATCCAGGCCACTGCGGAGAAGTTCAAATGCTCTGAACTCCTATGGAGGACAAAAGAAAAGACTTGAAAGTCAGAATACAAAAAAATAATCACTTACAAAATGTATCCACTCAAACTGTGTAGCCACCTTCTTAATATAACTAAACAAGAAAGTTCTGAGGGTATGTACTGTTAACAACCCCATCTGAATAATTTATTGTGGCTTCTGGGTTTAGCATATTTTGAAAAACAGTCTTGTAAAAACCTATCAAATAATTCTTCCAGCCTATATGCATATATAAATTTGCAGACAATTATTCAATAAATTCTAAGGAACCCTCTCAGAATCCCCTAAAATTTTCTTTTACTGTATCTTCTTGTTTCCTACTTTACTGCATCATAACATCACATCAAATTCAGTAGTAGGAAGACCATTACAGTTAATATAATCACATGATACAAAAATGACCTTTACCCTAACTTTTAAAAGCCTCTCAAGCAATTCTGGCAAAAACAGAAGACAACCTAGAAGTAACTTTAACAGATTATCTAATTAAAGGCAATTAACTGTAAATACAAAGACCCTGTGAGGATCAGAGGAGCAGTGATAGGTGTACCGACCCTCGTAACCTCATCAGTGAGAACAGAACATGCAGAATGGCTGCTTCCCAGGATCCAACTAAAAGAGACTAGACCCTTGTCTGTATTGTGAAACATACCTATATTACTCAAAGGTGGAAGCTAATGAAGCTGCCTAGATGTATTTCTTCTAGGATGTACGGAAAATGAGTTTTGGAACTGTGTAAAATTTTTCTACAGGATTAGACAGATTCACTTGCCTTTAACAGTTATATGTCTTACCTCAAGCTGAGTGAATATTTTCTTAATATGTCTAAAACATCCTTCAGCAATTTCCATATCTTCTTCATATGATTTGCCTTTGAAAACTGGCTGAGGAGCATTTGCAAAATACTGGTGAAAAGGAAAGAAACTGGAAACATCTGCAACATCTGGCAATTTTCCACCTTTAACTTTCACTTTGCTGATATACTCCTCCCAACGAGACATTACCTATGACAAAGCAAAGTGGGTTTATATCCTAAGTTTTTGGCAATGTATAGCCTTGCATACATAGCATTAAAAAAAAAATTATCAAAAAAGTAAGGTATGTCTTAGGCAGCATTTGACTTTGTGTCAGGATGACAGTTTTGAAGTTGTGGTGGGTTGAGCTTGGCTGGCCGCCAGACTCCCACCCAGTACCTCTCACTCTCCTTCTTCAACAGGACAGTGGGAGAAAGGCAGATGGAAAAGCTTATGGGTTGAGATAAAGACAGGGAGATCGCTTAGCAAGTAGCATCGCAGGCAAAACAAACTCAGGGAAAATTAATTTCATTTACTGCAAATTAAAAACAGAGTAAGATGGTGAGCAATAAAGACAAAACCAAAACCACCTTTCTTCTCCACTCCCTCCTTCTTCCCAGGCTGAATATAATTGTCAATTTTTTTACCTCCTCCCTACCCTGAGCAGTACAGAAATAATGGTGCTGCCATTCAAGTTCATAACACCACATCTCTGCCACCCCTTCCTCCTCACACTTCTTCCCTGCTCCACCATGGGATTTCAACAGGCTGCATCTTCCTTCAGGATATATCCACCTGCTCAGTATGGGGTACTCCACGGGCTGCAGTGTTGGTATCTGCTCTGATACAGCCTCTCCACGGGCTGCAGGTGAAAAATCTGCTTTACCTGGCTGGCTCCATAAGCTACAGGGAACCTATGCTCTGGTGCCTGGAGCACCTCCTGTTCCTTTATTTCCTTCTGACCTGGGTGTTCGGGGTTCTTTCTCACACTCCCCTCTCCGCTCTCAGCTGCTGCAGAGTGGTTTTGACTTCTTCTCAAAGAGGTTTTTACAGAGGCACCACCAGCATCACTGTGGATTCAGCTTTGGTCAGCAGTGGATCTGCTGGAGCTCGCTGTGTCCAGCACAGAGCAGTCCCTGGCCTCTTCTTAGAGGTCATTCCTACAGCCACCTGCTACCAAAACCTTGCCCCATAAACCCAATACAGAAGTGAACTTCTTTATTATCTCCATTTACACTACTTTAATTTAAATACCAAGCAGGATTCATTTAGGAGGAAACTGAACCAGAAGACCAGCTCTAGCAGTGTTCCTAGCACTCTTCAACACCTAATGTCCATTTAATGTCAAGGTCCACACTAAAGCTAGCCCAGAGTAACTTCTGTCAAACATACACAGTATGTACATTCAGTCCTAAGTACCACTCTGTAAGTCTCCTTATGCAACACTAATTGCAAATGTAGACCACGTCACTGAAAAATACACGGAGAAGAAATGAGGGACATGCAATATACCATTTTGTACACAGTACATTTGATTTCACATTGGCATTTAATGCTATAAAAGCCTCCTATCAGGACCTTCGAAAAACTGCTCTAGTGCTTGTCCAAAATATAAAGCAGACCACAGATTTTCCTATCTGAAGGAGAAGCTTCAGCTTAGAATCTTTGCCAGCATTCATGAAGGGCAGCAATGACTTGGCGAGTCAGCAGGCAAGGATTTAAAACAATAGCAACACAAGAAAGTCATGCTGCAATTTTAACTTTAGCTGTTACTGTATTGTGAATCACCAAGGAAAATGCTTTTTGTTTTTACTCACAACTCTGAAAAATTAACTGCAAGTTTTGCAAAGTGTTTCATAATGTATTTAGGTCATACAGTATCTGCAAAAGTATTTCAGCGCTTACTTGGTATAAGAAAAAGTGGCCAGCTGTTTCACAAGTGTAAGAAACATCTCCTGGGACTCCAAGACTCTCTTGTAATCGCCCAACTTCTCGTAGAAGTTCAAGTCTTCGAGCCAGAACATAATTAACTCTTCCATACCTACAAAATGGATTAAATGTAACATAATTTTTATTAAACTCAAAATAGTATCTACGTATCACAGTGAGAGATTACAAAAAACCCCACCACCCCCCTAAAAACCCCCATAACTACAACCCTGTTCCAAAACCTAACAAGTTGCTACATGCCAACTATTTCTTTCAGTTGAGCCCTAACAATTCACAAAACCAACCTTCTGAGAAATAAAGTTCTCACAGTAGTGCAGCCCACCTTCAAATATATTCCTCAGCCTTTACCCCTCCCTCGGAAACTGCCAGAACCCATAGTGCTTGTAGAAATATCCCATAGGTCTGGAGTTACCTTGAGAAAGTATGAAAATAGACAACATAGAGTGCCTTAAAGAAAACTCATTTTAATGATGAACACTACAGTTCAAGAAATATACTAAACTATGGGTACTACTAAATAAATATCTGCTATGGCATCATTTCACTATGCTTTTGGCTATCAAATTTCTAAAATAATTTGACTACGACAAAGCATTCAATTTTAAAGAAAAAAATTACAAGGTATTTATTTTGCTAAATACTGAACTATGTATACGTGGGTAGCTTCTAGTGACTATATATAATTTTTACTACAGCTTTTGAAGTCAAAGTATTGCTATGATAATCCAGTACTGGACAGTTCAGATATTTCCAGTGCACAACCATTATACCCCGCTCACATTTATGAATGTCTGTAATCCTACTGACGTCAATTGGACTAACACGTGACAAACATACAAATATTTAGAAGAACAGGTTCTTAAGTCTTTGTACTGATACAGAGTTGATAGCTTTCCTTATGTATGTATACTTCAAAATGTGTTATCAAGCAAATAAGCAACTTTGAGGTTAAGCAGTATCTGAAGAATTCAAAGTAGAAAGTTTAATTTCATGTTTATTAATGCAAAAATCACCATGACAGTAGAAGTGATACCATATTTGTACAAAAAACCTCTAACTCCAAAAATCTGTTTTATTATTCTAATTTCTCTCACAGATTAAATCTACAAAAAGTACAAGGGTCAAAAAAATATAATTATCTTTTATTGAAGCAGCTGAGTTTGTGAACAAGCAACTGCCTGATTCTGCCTTTAGAAGCTCAAGGGAGCAGAGTTTCTGTACAGATTAAGAACCAAAATTACTAAACCTTGTACTGAAAACTATTGCACTCTGTGTTACTGGGATTCAATAATATGAGAAGGGTAAAACTTGTCCAACGTAGCTGATTTGCACGGGAGGTAGAGTGGATTCAACAGAGACATCTTGCTGCCATGTTTATACCAGTGAGTTTAGCATTAGCATCTCCTTTCTCACCTGCTGAAATCTTTCTCTGTCTCTAATTCCTCTTCTCCATGACCCAGACGCAGAAGGTGACGCTCATCAATGTCTAGAGCCATGATTTTTTCGAACAGCTGGTTCAAAGCCTAAAGATTGACAAGAACAGGAGAAAAGGTAGTTTTTAGAAGTTCAGAGGCTCTTGCAGGGGAAATCTGAGGAATTACTCCTAAGTAAGGTAGGAGATTATGCCTATTTTAGTATAAAGGGAAGCCAAAACAAACGAAAGTTAATTTCATTTTAACAAAACGAAGTTAATATTGAAACTCCTAATCTTGACAACAGGGAAATTACCTTACGAATACCCTTTTATTTACATACATTATATAACAATTACATTTAATTTTACAATTTTAAAATTTAATTCTATCACATTGTTAACTTAGTTGATAAAGCTATCAATTTACAAAACTCTCTCACAAACACCAATTTTTGTCTGATGACATTAAACAATTTAACTTTTACTGTAGGTTAGAGAAGTATGATCTGGAACTGACTGTCAGGTACTGTGACTCTATTCCATTAGGACTAAATTTTGCTCAACTAAACTTCTAGGTGTGCTACATCTTCTGCCTTAAACTCTTCAGTTCTCTAGTGGCTTACTATCAACTAATTCAGTATATTACAAAGGAGCAAGTTTATAAGCACAGGACCATCAAGTTTTGAAACAGAATAAACACAAGCAAGCTCCACTTGCAGCTGCAAATCATGTAAACATCTTAAAGTGCAGCATCAAGGCACGGGTAATGTACTCTGCTGAGATACAGTTTATTTCCCAGAGTACAATTTCAAGTTAACGTCCTCATGAAAATCTTGTCTGGTAAGAAGAGTCTTCTATCTGCCTCAAAGTATGTCCTTCTTTTTCTCCTCAATGGACATGCTCTCAACCCTTTCTCCCAGGTTTAACCTGTCACTCTCTGGCAATCCACTGCAGACTAGCCTGCATTATTCCAGGCTGTAACTCCTCACCAAAACGATACCCCCTCCACCATTCTTTGATGAAAAATGATGAAATATTTTCCAATGGTATGTGCTGTTAAAGTAACTCATAACTGAGCCAGGACAGGCTAATCAGGGAGACCGGGAAACAGCTGACCCTGGTTTCCAAACAAATCGTTCCAAATCAGATGCCGATCTCATAGAATCACAGAATATGCTGAGTTGGAAGGGACCCACAAGGATCATCAAGTCCAACTCCTGGCCTTGCACAGGACACCCCAAGAGTTACACCATGCGCCTGAGAGTATTGTCCAAATGCTTCTTGAACTCTGTCAGGCTGGTGCTGTGACCACTGCCCGGAGGAGCCTGTTCCAGTGCCCAGCCACCGTGGGGGGGAGCGGCGTTTTCCTGACATCCAACCTAAACCTCCCCTGACCCTGACACAGCTTCAGGCCGTTCCCTCAGGTCCTGTCACTGGTCACCACAGAGAAGGGATCAGCGCCTCCCCTCTTCTTCCCCTCATGAAGAAGTTGTAACTGCAATGAGGTCTCCCCTGAGTCTCTTCCTCGCCAGGCTGAACAGACCAACTGATCTCAGCTGCTCCTCATGGCCCTGCAGCATCTTTGCTGCCCTCCTTTCAACACTCTCTAATAGTTTTATGTCTTTTGTATATTGCGTGTCCGAAACTGCACACAGGACTCAAGGTGAGGCTGCACCAGTGCAGAGTAAAGTGGGAAAATTAAGAGTAAGACTCTTAAAGCCTTTTAACATTATTATTATTATTTTACATATGCTTGAGAATTAGCAGATAAGACTCCATCGCTTATGAATGGGAAGTAAATATTCAGCTAAAGAGGTGTTCCCTTAGGAGCATGAAGCACAGTGTCTGAGAAAGCTTATTAGCAGAAATCTGACATGCATGCAATGCATGTGCAACTTTTTTTGAAAAAGCAGAGACTTATTTCTACCTCCTAGCAATTAAATACATTGAAAACTTCTGATAAATACTTTAGAACTACATACTTGAAATTCAAAAATTTAATTTTGCATTATGAAACTTGCAAAACTGAACACAAGCCAACTCGAGTTTCCATTGTTAAAAAACAAATGCAATTCCCAAACTACTGATCTCAATATCCACTTTCTTCTAGATTGTAATTACAGGAAAATTTCACACGATTGACGCTTTACCTGATTAGAGTGCGTAACTATTAGAGTTCGTTGTTCTGGGAAATTATGATAAAGATTGGATATTATCTGGACTGCTACATCAGTTTTTCCAGTACCAGGTGGACCCACTACCTTAAATCAAACACACACACACACACAAAAATTAAAACCAAACAAAAATCAATACACAATTTATCAGAATACTGCACAATAAAAAAAAACAGAGTCAGTTGGGGAGGAAAAATCCCAGAACAATCTCACAAGACACTGACATTATATATTGCTTCCTGGCTTTGGTGAACTTTCAGACCAAACACAACATTTTGTAAAAGACTCCTTCAGACTATTTTGGCTGATTCCTGACTAAAAGGAATATGGTAATACAGCACATGAAGTACTAATATGAAAACAGCCCTCCTCAGAGAAGAAAGGTAGTTTAGCCTCAGAGCAGGCTAAATATGGTAGAAACAGCGAGAAGAGAATCAAGACACATAACTGAAAAAAGAATAAGGTGAGACAGACATAAAGAACAGGAAAAATATTAAAAAAAGTTTATTCCTTCTGTTTACTCAGAAATCTACAACTGATGATACAGATGTATAGTAACAGTTAACATTTTCATAGGCTCAATTCCACAAACACTCCAAAATTGACACTTCAGACATTTTAAAGGCATCAAAGTATTATAAAGCATCGCAAAATAATTTATTCAGGATTAAGAAGCACAGAATAGCAGCTCTCATAAGCATCTACACAGAAAATTAAAAATTGCTATGAAATCATTCTTGCTTTATTTAGAGACTCTCCAAACACTGCAAAAGCAAATTCAGTTGCTGTGCAAAGCCGTCAGCCACTGAAACGCAGGATAGAGATATGTTTTTGATTTTGTGAGGATGGGAGGATATTGAACCTTTGAATGTTAATTTTTTGTATCTTTAAACTATTAATAGAAATTACCTCAGCAAGGCTACAGAAAGGAGCATTAATAGTACTTCACTGAATGTACCTAAAGCCAGAATTAAATGAGTATAGAATCCTTAAAAACATTCTTACCATACTTAAAAACATTCTTACCATAGTTAGTCCAGGCTGCATTCCTGCACGGATGGCTTCAATCTGAGTATGGGTAAATTGAATAGTATTGCTGTAACAAAGCAAAACAAGATCAGATAATTGATAGATTTTGTCAACGGTTTTGATAAAAGCAATTGTTTTAACAAGATTTATTTCAATTTACTGTTTATATGTTTCCCAAACTACACACTTGCAAACTTTTGCACAAATTAAATCAGCATGACAACTATCTTTTTTATAGATACAACAGTCTTGTAATATCTAAGCAAGACAGTAAACCATGTTGTCCCTGTGACAATAAATTCATTCCATCTCAAAGACTGTTTGTCTTTAGTTATTATTTGCAGAGAATGTTGTAGAATTATTTAGGCATGACTTTTCTAATATTCAAATTCCTGAGACAAAAAATACTAGAAGACAGTATTTCTCACTGTTCTTCAAGGCACTTTTTTAACAGATGGGGGATAATAGAATATTTTGATTTAAATATAAAACAAACCAGTCTCATTTCTGAAAATGAACTGCTACGCACGTGTTATCATTTTTAAAGAAATTCCCACCCATTTTTTACCGTTTTGGTTGATTATATGGATATGGTCCCCTGTTTGGAATAACATGAGGCTCTACAATCAGCGTTTTAGCTTCTTCAGGGTTTTCTTCATTTCCATCCTCTTTTCTTTTCGTTCCTTTACCTCCCTTCATTGGGAAAGTTATCCTGTAACACATAATTTAAAGTCACAGTTCAACACATTCTCTACAACATAGACTGTCTCAGAAGGTGATAGAGAAAGATTTTTTTCTCATCATTAAGACAAACTTTCACACAGCAGGGAAACAAGTGCTGCAAATGACAAAGTTTTAATGAGAATAAAGAAAAGAAATGGCAAATATATTGATGAAGCTGATTAAAAAAAAGTATGTCAAGAGTACTCTTTTCATAGCTGGAAAAGCCAGGAGCAGTGCTGAGAGCCAGCTGGAAAAACACTGAAGACAAGAAATTCGTTAATGAAAATGGAAGGGACAGGAGAAAAGTTATCATAGAACATAAGCTGTGTCAGTGTTCTAAATTCTTCCAACACATAAAATTTTTATCCTCCCATTTCAGTTTTTTTTATAGCCTCCTGTACATATTAGCACGCTGCTCTAATTCAGAAACAGATGACAGATGAAGGAATCCCAATGCCTATCCAAAAATCTCAAGACAAAAATGCAGATACGTGTAACAGTAATAATCTCTTACAGGACAAATGTAGCAGTAGGAAGAGCAATAGCTCTTCATAAAGAGCAGTATCTCTCTTAATATAGGAGCTGAAACTGAACAATAGGTCACTGAGGAAAATTGTGTGTGAGATCTTTTCCTGATACCTTCAGACTATTTTTATATCATTATATAGTGTTAGTGCCTTCTCCACACAAATTCTCCACGCAGTGTTTCCAAAAAAAGCTTGGGAGATTACCTCCCTGCTTTTCAAGATTCAATTTAGCCATGGTAAAAGTTGGCTGGTGCAGGGGAAAGCCATCTTTTCCCTTCACAAATTTATTCCTTCACAAGGAAATGATGTAGTTTCTTCAGCTGAAGAAACTGTTCTCCAATACTATGCACTGTGAATCTCAGTTGTCAAAGTTCAAGGAAGTGCACCAGGAGGGACAGAATTGTGAAGTCTAAAAATGCTGGACAACAGCACCACTGAAACAAAACGAGCAAATCTCATTTAGCTGCCAAAAAGGTAGGCATCCTATTTCAGAAATCATTTCTAAAAATATGCAATATGGGATTTCAGACTTAATCCTTTGTGTTAATTGAATGGTGTTTGCAAAACATCAAATTTTAACTGATGTTAAAATTGCTGTTCTTACCTTGTTTTAATGAGACATGTAAGGAAACTATGTAATTAAAATTCTCTAGGCTGATCTTGAGAAGGCTAGATACCATAATGCAGAAGTGAATACTGTGTATCTGATTCTATCTCATACTTTTGTTTTTTCCATATATTCCACAGGCTGATCTACAAGCAATGCTCTGATGCATTTTTGTACAGAACAGAACAAAAGCTGTAGTACAGTTAACTCTAACACGTAACTATCTAAATCATAACATATCTCCATCTTTTCTTAGAAGAAAGAGCATCTCCCTTCAACCCCTGGACGTAACTCCACCCAGAAATACATTTCAGCAAGAATACCAGACCAGAAGTATTTGAAATATTGAGATAACCTGAAGGGGGGTACATGCAGATCTGGATTGTCAACAGTGACTTTAACATTGTATCCAGGAAAGCTAGCTTTTAAGTGATCAATGGATAGGAAAGTGTCATTAAAATCCAAAGTTGCAATCTGATTTGGCATTTTTGAATAGTGTGCACTGCCTGGGTCTCCATATCCAAGAATGATGTCATGCAGCCAGTCAGGAACCACACAATCTGTGTTCATCAAATTCCTAATAGTCTCCAGAAGAGCCTGTAAATAAGAAAAAACAGAAAAAATAGGATTGAAGAGACTGACTTTTTAATAAGTAAAAATCATACTGAAGATCAAACAAATCTGTTTTAAGATGATAGAATATAACTCTTTAATTGACAGTGTTTGGTTAGATTGGGTCAATATATAGACAGTGTACATATGCAATGAAACACCAGTATCAAAACCACAGAATTCTTAAATTAAGAGCTAGGAAAGATGACCATATTCATCAGTAACGTTTTCATTCTGGAACACTCACGGAAGGGGAAAAACACATAGAAGATCCTCATGAAGCTTAAGGTTTCCTCTTACCTGCCTATAAACTTCATCCCTGCAGTCAGCTTAAGCTTCCCTTCAAGCATTTGCTCTTCATCCACAAATTAATTTATCTAATAATCTGTGGTTATGTCAGTTTGCTCATCTTTCCCCTCTCATGAAAACACCAATGCTCCAGACCCTACACTTGCACAGAGGACGTGCTTTTTAACCAAGAGGTAGCTCAACTTTAGCCTTCCTGTTAAAGAGCTACTTTAGTGGCAAGTGTTCAACACTCGAAACTTGGCATTTGGACACCATGTATCTGCTCTTCAGCAGCAACACAGGATACCAGACCTGCACTGATTTCCAGATCCTTTGGATACAAATGAATGGCAAACACAGTGCATCAGCAGTCCACACCAGAATGTAACACAGAACCTCCAAATGCCCATCTTGTAAAAGAACAGTCAGTTGAATCGAAGTACAGAGTTTTATTCTGATAGTCCCAACATAACCTTATCTGATAGCCTTACATATCCACGTCCAAAGGGTAGGATTCTCTGTCCTTTTCTTCCTTGTGTTGTATCATTCAAGGAGTCAAGTAATGCGATCATCATCTCTGCTTAGTCAACCTCTATAAAGGTCCTGATTCTTCCCCACTACTCAGCATGGGTGAGACCACATCTGGAGTGCTGTGTCCAGTGCTGGGCTCCTCAGGACAAGAGATACAGACATACTGCAATGAGTCCAGCAAACAGCCACTAAAATGATTAAGGGATTGAAGAATCTGTTGTATGAGAGGCTGAGAGAGCTGGGATTGTTTAGCCTCAAGAACATAAAACTCAAGGGGCAGTGGAGAATTTGATCCATTTGTATTAAAAAAACATAACGGGAGAAAGTAAGGTCAATGGAATTAGAGTCCACTCAGCAGTACCCTGAGAAAGAACAAAGGGCAATGGACACAAATTGAGATACAGGAAATTCCACCTAAATACACCAAAATGTTTTTACTGTAGCGGTAATACAACACTGGAACAGGTTGTCTAGATCAGTTATGTAGTCTCCATCACTGGACATATCCAATTCCAACTGCACAAAGTCACAAGAACTTGAGCAACTTGCTCTAGCTCACTCTGCTTTAAACAAGCCTTGGATTCAATAATCTCCAAAGGCCCCTTTAACCTCAACCATTCTCTGAATCTGTTCCTTCCAATCACAATCATGCTGTGGATTCTGTGCCAGTTCTGTAAATCTACCAAGTTGAAGGCATCCTAGCACTTCTGAAGCTTGAAGGTCCTGCAATTACTTCAAAGTTATATGGATGGACAAGTCCCATATTAACTAAGAATTTTTATATTTTTGTTGCAAATATAGAACAAGTACTTCTGGCTTGAACATATATTGACCATAGCATAATATGCTCGTGCTAAGAAAAGCACAAAGAAATCAGACAATGTCACTTTTTCAGGTAGTATTTCTATATCTAGTGATCAATTTCTAAGAGGAAGCAAGAAATATGTCCCCAATAGCAGCTAATGTGCTGCTACTGCATCACAAAAACTTTGCTTCAGCTTTTCAAAAAGTAATTTCTGTACATGTAAAACTATTAAGATTCATTCTTGTAAGAAGTAACTGCTGACCAATTGCAGTGACACAGTGGTGTCACCTCCAGCAAACACATTGCATTTGCACTTTCTCTGCTGTCTCATCTGCTTAATTTACAAGGAGTGCACAAGAGTTCTCGTGTCTTCTCTCTGACAAGCTCAGCTTTAAACTTCAAGCTGCCTTCTATCTCCTCCGTACACTGTCTACACTAATCACAGCACCATATTGTTTTCTTTTATCCAGCTGAAGTTAGAAAGGTTTGCAAATGGCATGGAATGCATGCACCTAAACTGGTAGCAATATGGTAAATGTGGCAGTACCTTAGATCGTCTTGAAAATGAATGTATGAGACTCTAGTAAATGCCAGCATAGAATGGCTTGCATTGGGATTTGCCTGTAAATTAGCGGCAAGAACATAGTACAAATCTGAAAGCTACACTCACATTTAACAGCAGTGCTGAGCAAACTTAAGCATTCACTGCAGAACTTTCCCTCTCGCTACATGGAAGTGCATACATATGTGATTGAAAAGAACATGTCTACATGCTTGTACACCAGGAGGCTTTGGCAGGGGGCATTTGTATTTATAATGTGAAAGGAATCTGCCACAGACACACAACATAAACAATCAGTTCTGCTTTGAATGTATTTATAAAGGACTCTTCATGAAGTACTTTCAGTATACCAACCTACAGGTGGATGGCACCACAACGGTCTATGCAGGCTAAAAGCTACTGCTTCACACCAGAGAAAGGAAAAAAAAGTCCAAGTCTTCCTGCCTACCTCTTTATCCATTTACACAGAACTTGCTACAGAATCCTTTAAAACGAAAATCACTTCAATTATGCAGTGCATGACTTTAAGGCACCAAAAGAAATGTAGTTTTTCATTCATGCTGCATTTTCATAATGGAAAGCTCAAGGAACATTAAAGATTCAGAGGTCTAAAAAGCAAAGAAACTGAGTAAGAAATATTTTTAGGTGTACAAAATTATGCACCCTCACAGTGAAAAAGGCTAACAGCACCTTGTGCTACAGTACAAATTTGCCCAGCAGGTCAAGGAAGTGGCTCCTTCCTTTCTGCTCAGCACTGTTGAGGCTGAATCATATAATGGTTTTGGCTGAAAAGAACCTTTAAAGCTCATCTAGTCCATGCCCCCTGCAATGGGCAGGGCAATCTTCAACCAGACCAGGTTTCTCAGAGCCCTGTCCAACTTGACCTTGAAAATTTCCAGGGATGGGGCATCTGCCACGGGGCAACTTGTTCCAGCATTTCACCACCCTCATCATAAAGTATTTCTTTCTCATATCTAGTCTGCATCTACCATCTTTTAGTTTATAAACATTAACCCTTGTACTATCACTATAGAAAGTTTGTCCTCATCTTTCTTATAAGCCCCCTTATTGAAAGGATGCAGTCCCATCTCCCTGGAGCCTTCTCTTCTCTGAAGGAAACAACTCCAACTCTCTCAGCCTTTCCTCATAGGAGAGGGGCTCCATGCCTCTGATCATCTTCATGTCTCTCCTCTGGACTTGCTCCAACAGGTCCTTTTTGTGTAGGGGAGCCCAGAGCTGGATGCAGCACTCCAGGTGAGGTCTTACCAGAGGAGAGCAGAGGGGAAGAAGCATGAGCTGTTGGCCATCCTGCTTTTGATGCAGACCAGGATGCAGCTGGATTTCTGGGCTGTGAGTGCACACTGTTGGCTCATGTCAAGCTTGTCATTGACCAGCACCTCCAAGTGCTTCCCAGAAGGGCTGCTCTTGATCTGACACTCTCCAAATACCAGTAAGAAACTGAGCCAGTGACCCTTCCAAAAGTGAACAGGTTCCTCTGATTTTCACATTTTGACTGTTTACTCCTTTTCTTACAGTTCACTATTACATTAGATAACAAAAACATTCCACATACTCCCTTAACCCAAAAGGCCAAATCTGTAGGCTTCCTGTTAGAAGACTGAAATTACAAACTAATGTTTTATTACACACTCAAGCAAAGTAGCAGCGTACTGATTTTCAGTTTAAGAGTTATCTGCAGGGGAAAGTTATCACCAGCTGACATACTCTAGCTTCCTGAAGGGAAAGCCTAAATTTTGCCACCTAAAAAGCCTAACTACCTGCACCTAAAATAAAAAAGTCTCAGTACTGACAGCATATTCAGACACGTTCTTACCTAAGAGCCAAGGAGCAAATACCTTACCTTGAAATTGTTTTCTTTTGGTTTTCTTCTCATTATTATATTAAATGTCTCATAAACATCTTCTGCTCCATTTTGGATTGTATTGGTCATGTCCTGCTGATACTGGTTTGGGTCCAGAAATACTCTGTATGTTCTGCAATCACCTTTAAGCTTTGGTTTTGGTTCAGGTCCTGCCCATAATCAAACAGCAAGAATTAGATTTTGACTCAGTGCTAAAAGCAAATTATCATTCAAATGAGTGATCCGTAATTGTTCCTCAGATGAAATTTAGACAAATTCATATGATAAAACTGATTTCTACATAGCAATGGAAACATCTTCACTGCATGATTCTAATAATTTTTGAATAGAATCTATTTTATTCCTTAACCCAACATACTGGATTTATTTAATTAATGTAGCTACATCAGATTTTACCAGAGGAAACTGGTTAACCTTTCTCAGGCTGCTTATGGAATTGGTTTGTTTTTTCCAAGTATGTAACTAATTCAAAGAGCACTCCTTAAAAGGGAGGAAAATTATTAATTAGGCTGTTAAAAATAAAAAAGAAGAGAGAGAAAAAAAGATAAATCTTTCAAACAAGTTTTGGTATATCATACCTTCTTCAATAACACGCCCTTTCTCGTCCAACATGCCCTGAATTTCACAGCCTCTGACATACACCAGGCCAGTCTGCTCAACAAAAGGCTGTCGTCTGTCAAACTTGGTGCCATAAGGTTGCATGGGACGCACCGTAATCAAGAAGCAGACGTCGTGCTTACGCAGACCTGATCCCCAAAAGGAACAGTCAGTGATTTGATTGAAAGGCATTTTCCTTATCAGTTCCCTAACATATATATAAAAGAATGCACTAAAATTTCTTTTAAATAAAACCCCACCTGGAGAGAGTATAATTTGTTTTGTTTCAAAATATGCCTTGAACTTAGAGAATACAAAACCATAGGCCATTGTGATATAATACCAGATATAAAAACTAGAAATTGAATGCTTTTTTCATAAGAACAAACATATTTATTTCCAGATTATTCTTCTCCCAGCAATCTTACTCCAATTACACAACCTAGCTATTTTCAATCATCTCTAAAGAGATGTGGCATTAATCTCTTATTCTCATTGCCACCTTCTGGACAAGCCTCCAATTAATTTTTTACAACAAGTTAAGTGCAGTGCCTAGAACTGGGCACAAAATCCTAAACCAAGTTACTTTAGTTATCTACTTAAAAAGATAAAAGGTCACTTAACCAAGTTACTTGTTCACTGTTACATTCCAGTTTATAAATTCCAATATAACTTGGAGCTTTTTCTTTTTCCCTCAGCACTAACACGATGTTGCGGAGTCACATTCACTTTTGAGTAACAATGACCTCTGATCTTTCCATTCTGCAGTGGTATTGCCTGATAAGTTATTCCCTTAACATGCCTTTGTACAGTGACTTGTTCTTGCTTAATAATCAGCCCTGTTCAACTACATTTTACTTTTAAAATGCTGCTTCTCCAGTTCATTAATATAATTCTGAACATTAAACCTTCTCCCCAGTATACCTCCAGAGTCTCAGATATCTAAGACACCTTCAAAATTCTGAAAACATGCTGTATTTTTCATGAGACAAATAATTCCTCATTATGCACCAGATATTATCCAACAGAAAGCAGTTTCATCGAGACCCCATTACGTCAGGCAATGATTCATGAATTCTTCATCTCAGTTTTGATTTCGTTAAAACAGTATATTTTATAAATCATAGAGGCTATCTTTTAGTATTTAAAAAGCTAGGTGCACCACTATGTAGATACCTTCAGTACAGTGAATTCTCTGCCATCCTCCTAGATTTTCTACTTTAACAGAAATCTAGAGTCCCAAACTGGTATCTGCTCATTTATCACACAGTCCAGCTTTAGCATTTGTGCTACGTGACCTGTAATCACACTACGCAGCTCCAGCACATTTATCAGGTTTCTCTAACAAAAGAGAAAGGAGTGACATTTACTGATAATACAAGTACAAGTGCATGCTTCTATGTCACTTGCCAACACAGTCAACTAAAGTTCAAATCCCCAAGCAAAAGAAGTGTCTCTGTGGATACTTATAATAAACAGTATTTGGTACAGTCAGCCCTTCAAAACATTCAAACATACTGAAAACTACTGAAATGCACTGGATTGAATTAAATAAAAATCTGTCCTCTCCACTAGCGTATGAGAGATATCACATTCTCCATACTTTTCAATATGACATTTTTAGCATACACATTATTTAAAATGCTAAGTTAACTTTCCACAGTCCCTGTAAAGGACAGCATTTTACAGCTGGTCACTGAATGACATCAGTCTGAAGTAATAAACATTCTGTTCCCAATGAACATCTAAGTACTTTAATTATTTCAAACTTCATTTTATGAAAATAGAAACCTCTTAAACTTGGAATTTGAGTAATTGACTTCTAAACAGTGTATTAGGATTGACAAATCTGTATCTTGGATTAAAACCCCCTTTTCTTACAAATAAGGCTACATAAAAATGTATTTTGATGAGCACCTATTTCAAGCACTTTATTTCGAAGAATGTTAAGTACCTTCCCATTCATCTTTGATGTTATCTCGGACATTCAAATTAATTGTAACATCTGCTCTTACTCGCATGGGCCAGTTTTCACCAATGTTGGGCTTGGCCACCTCCACCACTGTGAAAGAGACAATGGGTTGTGCCATCCTAGCCCATCCACCAAAGACCACACCTCCATATTCTGATAACCTAGGAAATAAACCCCACAGTTTTGTTAGTCATTAGCTGAGAACAGATTCAATTATTTTTTAAACTATGAAAAAATTTACCACACAGTAAATTTTAAGACAAAAGTAGAATTCTTTACTTTACGTGCTACTGAATCAGAATCATGCAATCTTGCATTTTAAAAACAAAGCATAACATGAACTGACTTATACTTCCAAAAACAAAGGCAACTTATGCTGGCATTATAAAAAAACCCTCACAGAGACAGAAGAAAAAGTAAAGCTAACAAAAAGCAGCTACTGAATATAAAAGATATCACAACAAATAAACCCTTTAAATCTAAAGAGGATTAAAATGTGGCAGATGGCAAATTCAAGAATACTCAGTAACATCTTTCACAAACAGAGGAGTTGATGACATTTGCATATTTTGTAACGTCAGCCAAGGCTTAGTACTCATGGAAAACTAACTCATCCATCTTAACACAACAAAGGCTGTTTGTTAGCATCCAACATACTGCCTTTAATACACCTACAGAGATACATATCCACAAACCCCTGAAATATCACCCCTTGGATGGCAACATCTTCTGGAAGGAGTAAGTATAAAACACAGAATCTCTTTAATAATTTAAAACACATTTGTTACTATGTATTTAGTATACACACAGTATCAGTTTTCAATTCTTAAATACACTTTGATTAGAAGTGAATCGACTGGTTTGCACCAGTTAATAAATATTACCATGGTTTCATCCTACTGACACTATCTTCGATGTCCTGCCTGATCTCATAGGTAGACTCCAAGCGGAAAAGATTGAAGTTCCTCAGCAGGTAATCATGGAGAGTCAGAAACTGTAGATTCAACTTGGGGAGCGCAAGACAGCCTAAGGGTTTAAGGGTAGAAGGAAAGAGATATTTGAGGGATAAACAGAAGAAAGATGAATTAATGTACTGTTTCTGTGAATTCATACATACATATACACTTTACTGTACAACTGACATAGGTGTTATCCTTGGAGATTCTAAAAAACTACCCCCTTTATCAACATGCACCTCTAAAAAGCATGTATTTTTCAGGTTCTCTCTAAATGAACCTGCACAAGATTGAAGGAATTTTCATCCTTCTAGCAGTATTATGGTGAACTACTTAGATATTAAATCCATCGATGTATTCAGACTATAACAAAATTGAGTTTAGGAAAATCAAATGCACAGCAAAGTAATGGTCTTTGGAAATGCAACAATTAAGTTAGTATTAAAAAATGATGAAAAAAGCTCATAAACTAATAAAAACCATGCAACATCCAACAATTCCCCAATTCCCATGCTTTATGTTTATTAGATGCCATGAAAATCATTAATGTAGAAAAAAAACTTTAAGTCAAGAAATCAAATTTTAATACACAACTCTAAAGTTTCTGTTACTGGTTTGTTTTATTAATGAGAATGAAAAACATAGGAAGATTGGATCTTACTACACAAGGAGTATTAGAACTCCTAGACAGGTCCTAAAGCGTCTTCTATTGTTTTAGGATAGTCTTAGTTGCAAATTTTCCATAATTCTAATTCCTGTCTGTTACTTGTCTAACATTACTGGACTACTATTCCAGTTTAACACCTATGTGAAGTATCTCGCTTTTGAAACTTGCAATATTATTGCTGAAACCTTTCTCTGGTATGGGTACTACACACTGACTTTCACATGCACTGAGATACAACAGCAGTGAAGAAAGGCAGCAGAGCACAGAAATTTCTGTTCTGGAAAGTCTGATGGTGATAAAATACTATAACACATTTCCCAACATAGAGTAAGAAACCTGTCCTGTAAAACTAGTTATACACACAAAGGGCAGGGTGTGAAGCAACACCTCTGTAAGGCTTCACAGTATTTATCAGAGAGATACTCTTCCCTCCTTTTCTAAAAGAAAATAGAAACAATACTCCTATCCTTCTTGGGTTAAATTACTCTTATGTAAGTTTTAGAACAAACTAATTTAGTTACTTTTAAGAACACAATAAAACCTCTTAAAGACCACAAAACCAACACTGCTGTGTTTGAAACCAGGGCAGGAGAACACATGGAGATGAAAAAGTGTAAACTAAACTAAGAGAAGCAAAATAGAAAAAGATACTTGTAACAGTCTGACAGCAAAAGAAATACTTTACAACAGCACCATCAATATCATAATTTCAAAAGCGTTCACCACAGCAAGAAATGTTTCCACTAGCAACCACTGTTACTTGACAAAATTACATTTCATCATTAACAAAATTTCTTTAATGCATTATTAAAAAATCACAAAACAGGTGTGATGAGCTGCTTTCTCCTCCTGCCTCCTGTTCCCTCCCCCACAGTAACCCATACCGTCATTAATATATTTGGCTAATCAAACATAACCACACAGCACACAGAAGTCCACCTCCCAATACAGGATGAATGACAGCAAAGCTGTCCTGACCTGCATTTAAGAACCTGAATGTTTCAGAGCATTAGAACAACCTATGTGCTGCTCACTGAAACAAAAAAGAAAATTAAAGAAAAGACCTGGTTTATATATTAATTTCCTAGAAATTACAGCAATCTCCCTGGTTCATGGGTTTTTTAACTTTGCTTTGGTTTGGGGTTTTTTTGGGGAAAGGGGTGCAGTCTCTTTTTCGTTGCCTTTTTTTAAAAGATTAAACATCATGAGCAGGCCTTTACCTCAGAACAATCTGAATCAGCTTTGAACAAATTGCATCATACTAAAGAAATATACTTTTTCTCTTTTGGGGCAGAACTCTAGATGATATTTGTATCATATCTTGTTCAGAAAAAAAACCTTTGTTGCCTACAACCCTGCCTATCTAAAGAGGGTCATCTCTTTCTTCTCATTAAAACTTGTTTCACAGAGACTTTATCCAAAAAGACTAATTCATGCTAAGCAGCTGAACTTACATCTTATACCTATGCAAAAAAAAACCCTCTAAATCAAAACTACATGGAGAAGGGTATGGAATACTTGCTGCTAAAACCCGAAACAAACTTTATACTAGCCTGTGAAGTCATACATTATTATCTGAAATTGCCACATTCCAAATTCAATTCTTCACATTTCTAATACAATTTCTCATGATCTACATTAAAACAACAGTTTTTAAAAGTAGGTAAACAAAAATACATGTGCTGTTTATTGCAAGCCTTACAATTACATGATTCCTGTATGCAATACCAGCAGTTTGCTTCCTTGATCATGAGCACATTAGGTTCTCAGAGCAGTCACCTTTCAGTGACTACATGTACTTTTACTTTGAAATAAAAGTAAGGCAAGTAGTGTTAATTTCCTCCCATTACCTCCCTTCCCCCCTCTCCTTTTCAGAAAGGGTTTCTTGAACATACTTCAGAGTAAAGCACAGACAACAGCTTTTCTGCTGCTGTTTCCAAACTTTTTCACCTTACCTGTGTTTCAGCTGGTAGTACCACACATCTGTTATCCAGAAGCAAATAAACATCTTTGTGTAAAAACAGATTTTTAGATTTTTCTTTAAATCCACTATATATTTGCTAACAATTTAATCTCAAGATTTCCTGATTCATAACTGAAAAACATCCCCTGATCTTACTCTAAGATACTGGAAGACGCCAAGGTACTGTGTGTTAAGTTTCTTGGACATAATAAATATAATACATCAGAACTCTATTTTTTATTGCAGCATTTACTGCTCTATTCAGCATTTACTGAACTACTAATCATACCTTCTCCAGAGTAATATTCAGTTGGTACAATATTTTCATCCCAAATAATCTTCTCTGTGGGATATAGAGGCATCTGGTTGAGTTGCTGAATTTGAGATATTCGCCGCTCGTGACGGGAAACCTGAAGAAAAGAAGCGTTTCAAACTTCTCTAAGTCAAAAAGGAACAATAAAGGTATTTCTGAAATATAGACAATAATTCATAAGGTGGTCACCTGCACTTATGCCATCAATATTTTTCTAATTAAATATTTTAATACAATTAAATGCACACAGTGACATCGGAAGATGAACAAACACATAGTCCAACTATTGGTCACAGCACTAGAATCAAACAATCATTTGGCTATTCAGCAGACCAAAAATGGCACAACAGAACTGAAAATACTCAGTCAAGGCTCAGCAGAGAATCAACTTCAAAGAAAACTTATCTTACTTTCCATTAAAAATATGGTCAGTACCTAAGTAACACTGCTCATTCAGTAACAGTTAGTCTTTATTTCCTCTTTGGGGCACACAAAAATCTATCCAATACTATAATATGTTATCTGAACAGGTATCTTTCCATGGCATCCATAGGCATCATATTACTACCCTCTAAACCTTATAAAACTACATGACAGTTTTTTAAGAAGTTAACAACCACAAAACAAACTTACAAGAGAGATTTTAAAAAACAGCTATGCTATTCTAATACTGATATCAGACTAGAAGCCTAGACTAATATTGGTATACCTTGAATATCCAAAAAACCATGATGTGCATCAAACAATAACTCAAATTGGTTTGAGGCTCAAACAGGTACTGAATATCTAGATCTACTTTAGCAGATTTTTTTACTTTTAAATGGGACAAAAACTTTTTCAGAAGAACTCAAAACCATTTCCAAGACTCTCCTTATTGACCTATACAATTACACCAAAAAACCAAATGTTAGTTTCTCATGGAAACTATATTTATGAATAGGCATTTTCAAATACTTAATTTATATGGTTTTAAACCCCACCTGAAGATGCCAATTACTGCTATAACACTGCTGTGGTTCACAGGTGGTTCACAAAACATCCTAAATGACTACTTTACTGCAGTGCAGCTGCCGGATGTAGCTATGCCCTGAGTTTTCAAGAGAGAAAGCGCGAGCAGCATTAAGCATGTTTTTACCAGCAATTCCAGCAGAAACTCCTTGTCGTGGCTCGTGTCCTCTCCCTCGGCCAGGGGCGGCAGCAGGCACAGGTACGACGCCACCTGGTGGAGAACGTTGGAGCTGCAGAGCGAAAGGGAAAAAAGAAGCCTGTGTCACACTGAAACCAGACACAGCACTTACTGCCGCTGCTTTTCCTTAAAGAAAATTCCAGCTGTCTGATTCGACCAGAGACAAACAACTACGGGTCAGCCGTTTAAGCGAAGTTTGTGTGTAAGGTGTAAGCTGAACCTCTCACCTACAATAAACACGGCAAAGGGTGAATATTTTTTATTGTTTCAAGACCTGACACAGAACTAAACAACAAAGCACACAGTGCCTTTGTCAAAATACATACTGCTATCCTTTTACTCACAGTATTTACAATATAGTACAGTTAATACAGTGGCCTGCTTTCGTGATTTCTGTTGCAGTTCTTCTACAGAACAGTTATAAAAAAATAAACTAAAGAAGGTAGAGGTTTACTACTGAAAGTTAATTACTGCTACAACTATTTTAAGCAGCTAGGTTATTTTCCAGAAAATTACTACTTTCTTACATTCATTAGAATAAAAGAAAAATAAAGTTATTTTTCACTACTAGTGGATCCAAACTCTCCCTGTCTCCCTATTTTAGCATATGTAAAGGCATTGTGATGAGTCAGAAGGAACTGGTAAGTCACCTGAGAATACACATGAGAAGTCAGAAAGAAAAAAAGGCTGTAAATTTGCTAAATTTAATCATACTGAGAACCAAGAATTTCAATTTCAATTTGATAACTTACCTAAGAGGTCCAAATAACTTCACCAGTGCATCACGGGTATCTACTGCAGCTACATTTGAGAGTGCAAAGTCATATAACTCTGGGAAATGTGCAAATGCTGCTCTCTACAAAAGATCCATGCATGAAAACTGTAAGCATATTAATGAAACAATTTAACAGCAGTTTAAATATTTAGAAAAAAGCATAGCTTCTTCTGATTCATAACATGAAACACTCTAAGGACCTTAGCAGGATAGAAATACAAGCCGGATTAAATCTCCATTTTTCTTAACACCATCTATTTGTTACTCCTGGACTTCCGACAGTATCTTTCTTACACACCCTTCTATCAGCATTTGTTGTCACTAAAACAAAACTTAAGGGAGTAGATATGAAGCTTTGCAGGCAGCTAAGCAAAGCAAGGAACAAGTTTAACTTAAGCATGCTTCCTTGAACTGTTCTGTTAAAACTGATGGGAACAATTCCGAAAAGTTTGAGTGAATTTGTACAAGGGACCGCTGTTCTTGAGGAAATGCTGCCACCTACTCCATCACCACAGGGTCCTACAGCACGCTGCTTTCCCTGCTTAACAGACCTAACAGAAACAGCTCATTTTGGTAACACAAGGTCCAAAATGCTGATGTTTTGTTAGACCATATTATTTAGTCATAGTCACATCCACCCCACTGAAGCATTACGTCTTCAATACGGTACAGGCAGTCAAGCTAAAGCTATTCCTGCAACTCAATAGGGAAAATACGGGGTTTGATTTGGGAAATAGCCTCATGCCTACTCCTGATGCAAATCAGACTAGAACAGCAAAACCAAATCCTCTGTCTCTCATAAGCACTTCATCCTCTGCTTACCTGTAGAGAAGTTATTCTGTCATAGTGAATTGTAGTCATCTCATTCTCTGTCAAAGCATTTCCAGTCTGATCATTGATTTCAAAGCCAGTGTAGAATTTGAGCATATCTAAAAGCTGAGACATCATCAATATAAATTAGTTGCTTAACAGTAAGAGACACTCTACTACAAACAAACCCACAATTTAAGAGGACAAATGCACAAACAAGAACTCCTGAAAGTTCTTAGTCCAGTTCTTCTAGAAGTGGTATCTAAATTTTATACTTGGCTGATGCACAAAATAGTTTTTGTTAGGTATCTCATCTGCAAGCCATCAAAATTCCAGTCTAGTTCACAAGCAATATGATTTCTTGATACACTAGGACTTGAAACTGAAACTAATCACAGTAAAGTGATCTAGCCAGAGGCTGTCACTGAACCCAACTTATGGCTTGCTGCTACCAAAAGGGAGAGGTCTTGTGCTCTTCTGCTCTCCCTGATGGCAGCTCTGAAATTCATCCTACCTTTCAATGGGATTATTTAAATTGGAGGAACAAAATTATTCAGATGTGCTGCTGGCTTTATCTTCCATCAATACTAACCCTCAGAGAAAATGAACAAGTGCCAGAGATGGGGGACAGCAAGCAGCAGGAAAAGCAGCTGAGATGCAGGAAAGGGGACAGATCTTCAGATCCTGCCATAAAAAACCAATATACTAGCTATGCGAAGGTAAACCGAAGGACAGGAGTGAAAAACAGCGGCACTGCAGAACAGTGTGAAGTCAAAATGAACAAGAGAAGAATGCAGTGGTGACAACTTCTGCGATGTGTATGGTAAAGCATGCCAGAAGCTGCACTGCTTTCTAGCTTGTATTTTTAAGAACTTCTCAAAAACAGATGCAGAAATATTACTCTGTTCTTTTGAGACCCAACTTGGAGTACTGTGTCCAGCTCCGAGGTCTCTAACACAGAAAAACCCGTGGACTTGCTGGAAAATGTCCAGAGGAGTTTTACTATAGGGCTGAAGCACCTCTTCTGTAACAACAGGCTGAGAGTTAAGACTGCTCAGACTGGAGAAGAGAAGGCTCCAGGGAGACCTCATAGCTCCCTTTGTAGTACCTAAAGGGACCTACAAGAAGGATGGAGAAGGACTTTTCACAGGACATGTAGAGATAGCGCAAGAGGGAATGGCCTTAAACTGAAGGAGGGCAGGTTTAGATTAGATAGTAGGATGAATTCTTTACTGTGAGGATGGTGAGGCACTGGAACTAGTTGCCCACAGAGACTATGGATGCCCCATCCCTGGAGGTCTTCATGACCAGGATGGATGGGTGTCTGAGGAACCTGTTCTAGTGGAAGGTGTCCCTGTCCATGGCAGGGGACTTGGAAATGGATAATCTTTAAGGTCCATTCCAACCCAAGCCATCCTGTGGCTCCATGAAATGTAAGAGCAGTCACACACACAGGTACAGATAAGAAAGAACTACTGTGTGAAAGATTTAAATAAACATGTAGTTTGCATGCAAAGAAAAGCCTATCTTTAAGAGAAAAAAAACCAACCAACTGCAGCATTCAGAAAAAAAGGGAACAAAAAAGTTCTTTTCAAGAACTTTGTATCTCACCTGGCAGAAGAGATGACCCTCTTTCTCTCTTTTAGCAAGACTAGACAGGTAACAGTGAACAACAAGATGGGAGTCATCCAACACTGTATTAAACCAGCGCCGCGTGGGAAGCAAAGCCTGTGGTAAATAACGTCACGTTAATGCAAGCAACTCTTCAAAAAGTAAGAAATCCTGGCTTCTCAGAATTTTCCATTTCAAGAAGGCATATTAAGTTAGACTGCAGTTATTTGCATATCTAATACCTTAACAGAAATATTAAGGCAGCATTTATGTATGCCAAGACACTGGGTTTACGCAGGTAAGCTGCTATGAACACAGTCCTTTATGTAACTGGGAGCATGGCACAAACTTGCCACCAGTGAGAACTCATACTGCCAGTAAAAAAGGAAATTAAATAAAGCAATCATTCTACTACTAAGTGTCTACATAATGATCGTGTGCTACAAATGATATGTCAAACTGCTTCAGCATTGTTTTAAATGTCTGTTTTCTACACTAATTTCATGAATTTTAAGCTTGCCTTCCTCAAAATTGCCAACAGTTTCTACTAAATATATGGTATCTTCTCTTCTTTGTAAAATACTCAAGTACTTTTCAAATCTTCAATAACAACAAAACAGACATCTTTCTTCTGAATGCAAATAGCTTAAGCTGCTGTATGTAGCAACTGTTGAACAGCATACAGTAATAGACCACAACGATTTAAGAGAAAAATTAGTTGTTCTCTACAGAATGAATTTAGAAAGCAAAAAAGCATCAGCATGGTGTTTAAGAACTAAGATGAAGAAAATAAAAGAATTTGTAGTAGAAAACGTTGATTGCTCTGCACAGTAATTACAAAAACAAACTCATAAAACCGTAAGAACTCTCCATTGAATCATTACTTTCAAATTACCATATCACCAGGTTTGATGGCAGTGAATGCACTGTAATACAAAACAGTAATATTCTGAAAAAGGCTTCAACACAAGTAAAAAGAGCCCATTAACATAGTACATGGTACAAAGGCAAAAAGACTTGTATTTACAGCTAATTTCTCATTTGTTTGTTCCAGTCATTTAAAAAGGCTTTATAACCTGTCTGAATTCTAATCATTCTGTAATACCTAGAGAGAATCAATATTAAACACGCTGCTTCTAAGCATTCTAAGTCAGACAGACTTTAGTTCACCTTCCAAAATATTTTCTTATCAGAGTATATTACATACATAAGACAGAAAGCTCTAATTTAAATTATTCAATCTATTGCAACTACAAGCACAGACTACTTAAGTGATTTAACAGATTAGCCCACAGAAATTCACCACAAAGCCATTTTAAAGTTCCCTGTGATACTGTTTCAGAAAATTCCGTTTTACTTCAGAATGCCTTCTGAATCTGAAGTTACTCTAATTAAATACCTACTCATGCAAGAAATTGTAAATGAATGCCTTTTACTTTTAATACTGGTACTGTGGTGCTTAAAATTGTCTCACTTCCTTGGTATCTGCAGAAAAATTTCACAAAACCTTGCTCCACCCCTTATTACTCTAACAAACTGCAGACCACCAGACCTGGTACTTCTAAATAATGAACTCTAGTCAAACAGGAATAGCTTGCATTTCGGAACTACTGCTGCTTTCTGGGATTTAACCAAATAACACAAAAGATCCTTTAAGTGACCTGTTATGCATTGGGAAGAATAATTCTAAATTATTCCTACCAGATTGCAGCATCACATATTTTCACAAACTGCCAGTATTATTACCACTATTCCAATTAAATCCTCTTCACTGAGCACTTTAGGATCCTAGCTTTGTCTAAGAATTCAGCTGGCTTATCAACATTGCTGGTCAGCTCCTAATACGGATGCAATGCTATGATCTCCTATTTACAGATGGAAAATCACTATTAAACAACCACGTGCACAGCTGTGACATAACCACCTTCTATTCGGAATAAGGCTGTAATAATTACTTTATGCACTTGAACCCTAGAAATGTACACATGGATAGTGGCTGAATCAATTTAATAACTTACCTCGAGGTCTAGCATGAGCTCAATAAACCTCTCACAATAATGAACTTTGTCCATAGAAATAGGACCTAGATAAAAAAAATAAAAAATTTTAAATTGATCCACATCACAATATATTTATACTTAAACAATTCTTTAAAAATTAAATAAATGCTACAAATATAATAGTATTAATTTTAATCTTGTTAAAAGCTAATTAAAACATTGTTCTCTTTCCAAAACAATCCTTTCTTATATTCAAAATTCTTCTAGTTAGCAATGAAATAGTAATAGAACTAGAATTTAAGGAGTGATTTTATCAACTTTGAAAAACCTTGAAAGTTACACATGAAAGTGCTCACTTCCACAAGAAATCACTGGCCCATTGTGTTTGTTAAGAACTTTTAATGCCAAGCACTCAAAAATACATTTTTAAAAGCTGCAAACAAGGCGTGTGCAAAAGGCCTTGACCATATTCAAAGGTACTCAGTGGTGACTATTAAGGGGCCTTTAGAATCATGTCAAAACACACACTAAGTCTCCTTTAATGACTATCTAATTCTTACAGTCTCCAAAGAACTGTTAAAGTAAATCTTCCTAAAACAGGTCCAGCATAACTGGGAAAACAGAGAGGATAGGTATTCTTTCCGAAGAAGCCACATTCCACAAAATTTACCCTTACAGCTCAGGTAAGAGCTGAAGTTTGCTAAGAGTTTAACAGCAAAAGCAAAACTCCAGGAACTGATTTCACACAAATTGTGCTGTGCTTAGAGCATAATAACCCTTTTCTGTTAAAAGGCTAACACCTTCCTCTACAAACACTTTTCCTTTCTAAATCAGGCAAGCAGATAATTTTGCTTGTCACAATGACTCAAGAGCAGTCAAATCTTACAGAATTTCACTTCACTTAAGCTTTTGTTCTTACTGTAAATCAACAGTATGAACAGACAGAACCTTATGATATGCATTTATACCACCTATTCAAGGCATCTAAGTATGTATGAAACGCTTTAAGGCTCTAAGCACACAATTGAGAATATCAGTTCCCAGAAATATTTTTTTAACTAAGTACATACTGAACAGAAGAAGGTTTAAAGTAGCTTTTTGCTGTTTCATTTTTAAAGTACATACAGATTTGAATATTAATTTTGATACGAAATCCATGCAGACAGGCACAGATTTCTCTGCAAGCCCCAGCTGAGTAAGGTCTCCAACCTCAGGTAGATATCCTAAGCACTAGTTGCTTCAGCAACAGAAAAGATTTTAACAGAGATTACCAGATAACAAAGTAACATAAGAACCACAGTTACCTGAGACAGGTATTGACTTTAGAACAGAAATGAATTTCTGAATGAGCTGTGAAAGAAATCTTCTCTCTCGATATGCTCTAAAATTGGATATATGACAAAAGAATTAATACTCATTAAATGCAGACTAGAAGTATATTGTAGCTTTCAGTAATACAAAGTTAGCTGCTTCAAAATTTATATAATGGTAGTAGGTTGCTTTGAAAAGCATCTAAACTGTTTAGATTGTAATTTTTCTCTCTCCACTCAGGCAGATGGATTAGCAGTCTACATTGTTAGGCACAGAAACTGATTAACGACCCATGCTTCTTACTGTGTCAAAGAGAAGTATGTCTCCTACACCTTACCACATTGCAACACAAAGGCATTGGAACATTTAATTTTGGTGAGATAGACATAGATTTACTGAAGTACTTACATAAACTATATGCCTAAGAGCTAAACATTTGCTAGAGGTCATGAAAAAAAGTGAGTAGCTACATGAATATTCTTTTATGCTTCCATCCTATAGTTTTAAGACTTGATATCACAAATTCACTAACCAAATAAATAAATAAAATATAAAGTTCTATAACAGTATTTTGCATAAAGACTACTGAAAAACAGAACAGCTTCCAGGAGGCCACATATGATCAATCCTTATTTGCCACAGGTTTTCAAACACCACCTTTTTCATTGAAATAATTTATTTTAGCTGAAACACAATGAATGGATTAAGGAAAAATGGCTTCTGTAACATACTGCATTCTTGACTCTTCATCCATTTTTGCATCATTTTTCTTGATTAGATTCCAGAATTTTCTTAGTTTTGGTGTCTTTTTCAACTCTTGTTCCAGTCGATTCTGAAATGTTAAAATGATACTCAGTCACCAAGGATCCTTGTTTTCCTGAGATAAAAATACAGTCCAGTCTTCTTATCAAAATAGAAAAAATATATAACAAACTGAAATAAAGAGCTGTCTCTGGCTGTTCTATATTGATAGTATGTATCACTGTAAAATAAAAATGTAATAATGGTAGAGTCCAGCTATGACTAGATGTCAACTCCATTGCCTCCCTGTGACCTCATGGCCTTGTTTACAAATTATAGCTTGAAAAAGCTATAAACAACAAAGCTCAGTTTTCTGAAAAATTACATAAAAAATATTATTACATGGAAATTCACACCAAACAAGAAAGAATTTAGCAAAGCACACAAAAATATAATTCCATAGCAATGCTGTAAATATTAGAGTTCCTTAACAGTATTCCATAAGAATTTACTTTACACAACTTGGATAATGCCTAGAAAACTGCTCTGCCAGTTAACAGTGTTATGCTTACAGGTTGTAGAGCCATCCACATTGGTAAGGAAATGAGCTGCTGCACCTGACCTCTGATCAAATCCACTTCCTGTTGGAAAGTTACAGATGAAAAAAATTTTTAAAGCATTCTTATGTTTTCTGATATGCCTGTCTTACAAAATACATCAACGTACATTACCATCTGACAAAAATATTTATATTGTTCTATTAGATTTCACAATTTCCTAACAGGAAACTGCACTGTAACCCTACCCAGTAACACTTCTGTATTTTAGATTCTTTTCATGGAGTCTGTCAGTTCTTAATGCTTCACCAGAGGCCCCATCCATGCAAGTACTTTTAGCACAGAAGCTGCTGAGAACTGATGTTCCTCTTTCAGTCATTTCTTATTCTTGAACTCAGCTTTCCTACCGTGCTTTCTCTACTTGTTTTTAATCTATTCTTTCTCTCTTGAAGCCCTTAATTTATCAAGTTTCTCTCACTTCTTCTACACTCTTCTCATTGTCTGAGACAAATAATTTTCTCTATGTCAGTACAAATGCGTTCTCTCCAACTCTGCCTGTGATCTGGATGCACAAAGTTTTCCTTCTTTCCGGAACTACTGAAAAATTTCAATTAACATCTTAAGTATGTCTTCATGGACAAATACTCCATTCTCATCATTCTGAAACTTCAAACTTCAGTGCTCTTCACTTAAAGCACTGCTGTGACTATTCCATTCTGCCTTTCACAAAGAAGGGCAGCTTCTAATAACAGTGTGCTTTTACAGGCACATTTTCACCAGCTTCCCTATCACGCTGTATTAGAAATGTGCTCTACAAGAAGGATTCTGTAGCCACCATCAAACTATTTAAAATGAAGATGCATTGTATCATGGCCACTACAGAAAACTACCAATTCAATAAACTATACACATAAAGTTCAAGATGGTTACTGGTTCTCAACATCATTCCTAATCCCAAAATTAAATAACACACTTTCTAAGTTGTTTTGTTTGAGAAACAATTTTGTTATTTGTGCAGACCCTGATTTTGAATAATACATCCCATGTGCTATGTAAGTAAGAAAAAAGCCCAGCAGCAAGAGAAGTTAGAGAGCACTGCTTCATGTAACAGGTAATTGTAAATTATTCTTCCTGCTTGCTATTTAGGATCTTTAACTCTGTTTTAACTATAGATTCACAACACAAATTGGTCCAATGCTTTCTTAAAAGTAACTCAGGAGAACTTCAGATAAAAATCGTACCTAAACCTGGTTTCAAAAGTGAAAAAAACCGCACTTTCTCAATAGTTAATGGAAATAATTTTTGTGCTATTTCCTAGGCAAACTAAAAAGGGCACAGTAGTAACTAATCTGTTTTAAATGCAAAGCACCTTTTCAAATATAAATACAAAAATTTTAAAGTACCATTTTCAATACAAAAATTTCAATTAATCCTGTCTTTAAATTGTCTAACTGCCAATCCTCCAGTTTCAAGTCTCATCTCTGACCTTGTGTCAGAGAAAAGCAAATGTGATGACAGAGAGAAAATAACAGTCAAATCAGAGGGTAAAAGCCCTCCAGTACCATCTTTTCCTTAAATAGGAATTTTGCTTTATCTGCCTTGTAAGAAGAAATTCTTCAAACTAAACTGCTATTAGCACAGAACAGCATAAACACACTCGAAATATTACAGTTACTTTAACATACCAAACTGTTGAAGCAGTGATCAAGGAAAAGCAGCAGGACTGTCTGTTCATGCAGAGAGTACTCACTCTCATTGTCAACCAGCGATGCTTCCAGTATGCATTTGAAAAAGAAAGGAAAGTGTTTTGGCCTTTTTTTGAACGTCTAGGAATAGAAAAGGAAGGTCATTTTGTCAGGCTGATACAAATAACTTCAATCTTCATTCACATAACATAGCTTAAGTTCTCTACCTCCATTTAAATCTATAAAAGAAGGGATTAATTTTTCTCATTTTCATTTATTCTGACCAGGCAGCACAAGCAGAACAGAATAATGATATCCTCTTGACAAGAGATCCTCTCACTATACCTTCTGCATAGTCTAACAGGTGGTGCACAGGACAAACTAAACGAGAAGCACAGGTGACATCTTGTGGGAATGTTCACCTGGTGACTGCACAGAAATACTCTAAAATCTCCCAAGTAGAAGGTCAGTGGTAGGTTTTAGCCAAAGCTATGGCATCTCTAATTGATCTGCAAAAAGTGAGCAAGTAAAAACTACCAGAGATTAATTATAGTCCTGGAACTTCCATTCAGCTACCTGAGCAGGTAAAAGATAAACTAAATAATCACCAAGACAAAACAGCTCCTTTACAAGGGCAGTTCTTGTACCAAATAACAAATTTAACTAAGCTGCTTGGAACATAACATGCACCTGTCATTCTACATCTAGTACACAGGCCAGAAGAAAAGCACACAGATATCATACAGGCAAGTTATTAATCCTTTGTGCTTTGCCAGCACTCAAGTAATGGCACACATGTTGAAGTAAGTGTGCTTCTGAAATAATGCCTGCATAGAATGTATAACTAGGCTGGCGTTGTTGAGACGGCCTACGAAACCTGGATTCTTTGTAGAAACATTAAATGATTTCTAAACCTATTATTACAAAAAAAACCCAAATCAAGCAAAACAAAAAGCCAAAACAAAAAAACCCAACCAAACAATATACACAGAAGAAGAGTAAGACGTTATTTTAGTATAAAGCAAAAAAGGTAGAAAATTATATTCACATGCTTAAAGCAAGACATCATTGGACAATATGTTAGACTTCCAGTGGTGTGTTCTTATATATACAGATATATAAATCCTTTTTTTGCCTTCAATATCAGAGCAAGAACTTCTCTGTAAATACCCAACCTCTGTCAAATGCCAAAAAAGCAAATGCTGGTGATAATGTTCGGCATCTCACAGCAGAACCAAAGACTTTCATACCAGAAGGAATCAAGTAACTTTTCACCTGTCCATTCCTTTCTCCAAAAAAGAATACAAAGTTTAAAACATCATATGAGATATTTCAGCTAAGGCATCATTTCCTTTTAACACTATAAGCTCTTCTACCTTCTGTCACTGTAAGTGAGCACACTGTAAAAGGTGCAACTTGTGGATCAAAGTCAATTCTAGCTGCAATTGAAATCAGTTACCTCCCACGCAGGGACATTCTCTCTGAACTTCTCATTCACCATACAGCAGATTGACATTAAATATGCCTTACTGGACACCTCTGGAGAATAATTCATCCATAGGTAATTTTCAAGGTACTGACTGTGAAGAGATAAAGAGTATTTCATTAGTTGCAGCCACCCACATAATCTGTCACTCATTTAAAAGAGCAGTTATCCACAGGCTTTTTTTTTCCTCCTTCTCCTGAAAGTCATCTTCATAGTTTGTGAGTAGTTCCTCAAGTTACCTCTCATCTAGGTCACTGAAGCAAAACTAGTTAGACTCAGTAACTGCTACAAGAGACAAATGAGTTTTTTATCAGGAAGACACATTCACCAGCAGGTTTTCCAGCCACAGCTTTTCATACAATTTCAGAATACAAATTCACATTGATTTTCCAAATGACTAAAAAAGAAAAAACTTCACTTGTCTAAAGAATGTCATATTCAGCCTTTCCAAGTATAAGATGCAAAGGACAACTATTATAAAACTGTATTACTAAATAACCTTTCTTGCAAAAATTTAGGAATCATCTAGATGGCTTTCATGCTTCTAATCATATAAAGGCAATAAAAGTAGTGCACACTGTGCAACTAAAATAAAGCTCTGAATATTAAGGGAGTGGTTAAACGTTTTCAAGGTGAAAAAAAATTACTGGACACTGGAAAATTGCAGCTTCCCTTCTTCTTTAATATTGTCCATTTCTCATAGAAGAAACTCTTGATACTAGATCTTTAGATATGAGAGGCTATTTGGACTGTCTCTCTCCTTTAATTTCCTACGCAAGACAGTTACATCTGAGCAGGCAATCCCTAAATCCAGTCTTGCACCCTGTGCTATTTTATCAACTGCCTCTGGAAAGTAGAAAATTTTGTTTCTTCCTAAGCAAGCTGCTCATCCATTCCTTCCTCTCAATGCCTGCTCTAACACTCATTTAGATCCTCACGAGACAGCTCAGTTTCACCTATTTATTTTTTCCAGCTAACTCTTGTGATGTCTTACAGTAAGATAATTCAATAGTTTCAGAAAAGACAAGTGCCAGAAATAGTGGTGCAAAAAGGCAGTGAGAACCTGTATGTAACCAGGAGCTAAAGGCTCAGTAACAGACAAGGATTTACCCTTTCTGGGGGCTCTGTCAGAATGCACAGCATCAGATGGAGCTGAGACAAATTCATAAGCATAGACAAGATGAAATACATACTGCTTCCCAAGAGCTTGGATTTTCCAATGGAAGGGGAAACATCCCCCAAAAATCCACAGAACTCCAGAGAACATTTCACCTAGGAATTCCAATAGACTTCAATATGTTTTAATAAAAATACTATGATGTCCCCACATGAGATAAACATACATGAGCAAAAATGAAGGACAGGAAAATCTCACAAAGGTAAAGACAGAAGATCTTAACAGACAAAGTGGAGGAAGAGGGGTAACGGCCAAAAAAGAAGAGAAAATTACCTACAGGACAAATGGCAGTAGACGTGGCTATAGTCCAGAAAGTACTACAGTTACATTAGAGGCTGATGACATTAACGGTGTTCACAGAAAGGACAGGAACCTCTGACTCTATGTTACTGCTGACATACAAATTCCAGAAGTCCACTGCATGCCATTTGTTAGTGTCAAATCCTAAACCATAACTTACGTTTTCTCTTCTGCACTTTTTCTAATTAAGATGCAGAAGATCGAGGAAAGTTTGTCCTTTTGTAGTTACTGGTACTAACTGATGGACTTGAGCCTTTTTTAAACAAACAATCTACCTCAAACAAAAACATCTCATTGTATTTCTTCCTAAGATTTGAGAGATAAAAAAGCCAAACAGAACATAAAATATTGTGTTTTAAAATAAGTACATATTGCAAATATTTATTTTACATAATTTAAGACACACTGTATAAGTTGTTCCAGGAAAGTCTGAAGTAGTTGTAAACTACTTCTTAAACAGACTTCCATTTCTTTTCAAGAGAAGAAAATATTAATGATGCTGCTGCAGCACAATTCATGCTCAACCTCTTAGTAAGAGATTTAATCCAAAACCTTCTCTGATTTCAGTGAAGTCTGATTTAAGGCTTAATAACACATTCCAAATTACAGATCCCAGTTTTTCACTTATTTCATTCATACTCTCTTTCTCGGTGCTCCACTTACATTAGAAATTGAGAATCATAAAACAAGACACTCTGAGATGTTACTTACATTTATGGAATTATTTCCTCTTTAAATTAATCTCTCCTCACTTAATTTTCCTCAGTACATAATTCAAGGCCTTACAAAGTATGAATGAGTACACTACCTTCAAACAGTCTTACTGCCCTGCATTTGCTTCTCATCTTTACAGGTTCCTATGAAAAAATAACTCCAAGTTTCCCTCCCATTAGCTTACCTGAATTCAAGAAGCATTATCTTTCTAATCGCAAACCTAAAAAGGAGAAAGTAATCAATTAATACACAAAAGAAAGCCTCCCATCATCTTAGCTGCATGGAAAATGGCTATATTTTCCCTTATTTCTTTATATAAGGAAATTTGTAGAAACACTCAGGAATTATTTCTGTCCTGACATTTCCATGCAATAGCAACTACTTCAATGCAGAAGCAACTGCTGTAACACTGCAGAAGCTAAAGTTCATAGAGGTTCATTAAGCAATTAAATTCACATTTTAAAGAAATTCGTGTAGGTCTTTTAAATATGAAGACACCACTTCCAATAGCCTTGAAGATACAAACTGCTAGCAGCTGAGAGTGCCTCCTGGAAAACTACAATTATATATTTAATCTGTTCATAACGGTATTTTTTCTTAGTGACTGGAAATGGAAGTTTGCTTTGATTCCATATGACAAATTCTTAGATTGCTTTCATACAGGAATAATACAGAGAATTCTCTGCAGAGTGCAACCTTCCTCAAAAAGCTCCAGCTACAGTTACAACTCTTTTCTGTACACAGAGCTGCAGAATGCAGTCCATCTGGGATTCGTCTCCCCCGTCTAACAGTACAATCCACTGAAACTAGACTTTCCCTTCACGAATCTGGAAGCAGCAACCACAACAGAGAAGAAAGCTAGAAGCAGTGCACTCCTCAACAGTTTTTGTTCTTTACATTCCTTAGTGACAGAAGAAGGGATCAGCCTTCTACAACCATCACAACAAACCAACATAAAAGACAACAGACTACCAAGTAAAGGAACTGAAAAATATTAAGTCCAACCATCACGTTTAAGGTTTATGGGCTTAGGAACTCTCTTGTTACCACATTCAGACTTTGAAATACCATAATGATTAAATTGCTTAAATGCACTTGAGTAATTTTCATCTGCTTTCAACAGATAGATGAGTTTTAAAGTATTCTATCAAACATTAGAAAAAACTCCAACATGGGTAATGTTGGAATGGTGGTAAATAAGAGAAAGCAACTGGTGTACTTACTTTGACCTGACAATTTCTTTTGTATATACATCTTCAATGACCTATGGAAAAAAAATTTAGAAGAATTTTATATACTCACTAACGTGATTCAAAATACATTAAGACATCTTATTCTGAGTTAGTTACTCTCTGCTTCCTGCTAGTAAAATATTTTCAGGAAGTTTTTCCAACAAGAATGAAAGAATCTCCACCATAAGTTGCAACAGGCACACTTTGACATCACATGACACAGAGACGCAGTTCAGCTGTTTACACACATCCTAACAATCTACAGTTCTAACAATCACAGACAAATTCTATCACAAATACTACAAAATGACTGAGTAAACTGAGGCTAAACAGGGAGATTTAGGCAAACATCACAACGAAAAGAAACTTAACATTTAAGTACCCTGCAGTACACAACACCAAATACACCATGCCAAATTTTAAACATTCAAAATGTACATATCCATCAGAATGGCAATAAAGTTGTGTGATGAAAGCTCACCAAAGAAGCTTTTACAAAGAACGCAGTTCAATAATACCTCCATCTTCCATCCTTGTTTGATTTTTAAAAGTAGAAACCCCTCAAGCATCTTTTAACCTCAAAGGAGATGCTCAAAAGTCTTTTGTCCTCATAAATTTTTGGCCAAAACAAACCGAAAAAATAGCATACAAAAAACCTGCATACCATAGTACATCTTCCTAACAGTGCCTACACTTATAAACTACAAATACATAATAAATTACAGTGTTTCAAGCAACTGTTGACCTTCCAAGCGGTCTCCTATACTCTCATATAAAATAAACAACACTGAACATTGGCACATCATGGAATGGTTGGTTCTCATTCTTTTACACCCCAACAAAATTCCATTAGAAGCAATTACCTTTACATCAAAAGATAATGTTTTCTTCACATGTGGAGCCCAGTATTTATTTGCTAACTGCACAAGGAAAAAAAAATAAAAAGAAATGTTAAATACATACATTTTCATGTTAGTGATACAATATCTCTACAACACATCCCATCCCCAAACTTTATTTCACTAGTATCTTGCTTAATTTCAGCTTATGCTAACTACAAGTAAGAAAATTATGTTTTCTAACAGCAATGCTTATCAACCATTTAAGGCTTTTATGCCTAAACTTCTTTCAACAGAAATGCGATTCTTTGGAAAAATTTCACATGCACAGACTGCTATCTAACAAACATTTTCTATTTTTAAGTTACATCTAACAAATCCATGATCTTTCAGGAACTGCACATCCCAAATGGCAAGTGATTATGGTTCCTTGAGGAATCTGACAAGTAACTAGAGGCTATATATAAAAGTCGAGCATTTTAAGGCTCTTTGCTGCAGCCATCACTTCACCAATACCCCCGAGCGATGGTGACAAGAGCTTCCTATGCAACTTTATTCAAGCTTCTTTATGCTCTGGAAGAGGAAGGAAAGCAGATTTCCAAGTAAAAGAAAAGAAAAAGACGAGTTGTAGAAAATCACTTAAAACTTCCACCAACAAGGAACTCTCGGCAGCTTTTCACATGTTGAAACATGCCTTATAGCGGGGCGCAGTGTATTGCACCGATGCATTTAGTAGCGCTACTTTGTAATACAATCTCGCTGGTCTGGAAGCGCGGGGGGAAATACCCTCTAGTACATGACAGAAGTGTACATCTCTCTTCAACTACGACCAAACAAGACTCTTTCCCCATCGCCCTCGGCCTATAACGGCTATTTAAACACCGAGGCGCCGCCGGGATGTCCCTTCGAGCCCCGGCCGCGGCAGAGGCGGCCCGGCGGCCCCGGCGGCCCTACCTGTGTCACGTACTCCGCGTTGATCTGCGACACCGTGGGCGCCACGATCTTTTTCGGCGGGGCCGAGGACGCCGCCGTGGCCATGGCCGTGGCCGCCGCCATGGTGCCGCCGCTGGAGTCGCCCAGCACAGGCCGCCGTCCCCCGGCGCTCCCAGCCCGGGCCAGGCCGAGGGAGGGATCTCCGGGCCGGGAGCAGCGGAGCCGGGAGCGCTTCCGGGGCCGGGAGGGCTGGAGCGGCCGGGGGCGGGCGGCGGCGGCCGCGCCATCTGCTGCTCCCTCCGCGCCGCTGCAGCTCCCAGCTCTGTGCCTGCGCCGCCGCTGCCGCCGGCGGGACTGCCGTGGAAAGGCTGCGGGAAAAGATGACGGAGGCTGGCAGCGCACGGGGTTGTTGGCGCACTCAGCCTTCCAACGCTCAGTGACTCGGCTTGGGGGGACTCCTGGTTTATGTTTTATGTTTATATTTAAGCACTGTTTATATTTAAGCACACTCTTTGTAACATGAAACAATTGGGTGAGCGCTCTGTCCGACCCACAGGCCTGTAATTAAGGCCATTTACTTAAGAGTTGGACTGCAGGATCCTTATGGGGTCCTTTCCAACCCAGAATACTCTGTGACTCTCTTGAAATGTGTGGAGGAAAGGCAAAGGTACAAGGGAAATACTGTGTGCTCAAGGAAGTCAACAGTTTCATAATGCTTTAGAATGGTTTGCAATTAACTTATTCCATTTGGTAAACAGATTAATTAAGGAGGAAATTACGAGACTCCCCAGGGAAGTTACTGTGCTTTGTTTCTGGGCTCATTATCCAGCACCTGCCACTTGAGTGATTTAAACTTCCAGGCAGGTCCCATTGAAGTCTGTTTGAATATGACCTCCTTTGTTTTGATATCAAGGTGATCTCCATTTCATTTCTTCAAGCAGAGGTTAAACTAAATATTCTTTTTGAAGTTGAATTAGAATGTACAATGGGAATGGGAAAACTAATCCTTGAATAGGATCAGACAATGGCTGCATTCAAATAAATATGCCTACTGCATGCCTTTACTTTAGAAGATCCAGAAAGATGAAAACTGGTAAGATTAAAAAGTTACAAAGGTACCAGTAGCAAATTTTGTAAATGACAAGGATTGAAACTGAAGCTATAAAACAGTGATAAAAAAGGACAAAGGGATGTAAGTTCATTACCTAAAAATATAGGCTGGAAATAGGAAAGCTTCTGAACTGGCTTTCTGATGGAAGCTAAAAGTTTGATTTGTGTTAAGACGGGACAATTAGGAGAGGCAAATGCATTCTGGACTTTGTAAATATTGTAAAAAAAAATTGTAAATTTTCTAGAACAGTCTTGCAAGGCTAACCTAAATCTTCTGCTTATAATGGATCATCAGGCCTGTGTCAAAATCCACAAATTTCTATATGTTATCAAAGCTATGAAACCTCAAGGAAGAATCCACATTTAGCTTACTTTTCACATTTGGGTGTCCCAGTGAGGAGGTCAGCTGTCTTCATTCTCACTACAGTCAATGTGGCAGCAGAGGTCTTTCCAAAGGGCAAATCGGAACTAATCTAAGTGCTCTCATTTTCTGAAGGAGCTTCTGAAATCAGAAACTAATATTAGATGCCTAATTTTAGGCAATATGATTACATTCCTCAGTGAAAATGTCAAAAAAAGTGACAAAGATCCTCTCCCTATAAATAATATATTAATTTTTTCTCTATACAGGGTATTGTTTATTTAGAGAATGCTGGGACAGTAGGACTACAAATGAGTAGCAAAAGTATAATTTAGTGCTTTGGAAAAATACATTGCTTTCATCCTCAAGAGCAGGGGAGCCTTTAAAGAATTGTGGTGAGACCAAGCATAATGACACCCAGTGTTCCCATCTGCGAATCTCACCCCAGCTCACAACTGTCTATTAAGACTGGTCTCTTGAATTCCTGTGCTCAGTTTCCCCCAGAGTGGAGGCACATCTGACACTTTCCACTCCAAACTCCTTTGTAATTGAGGAGAAATAAAACGCTGTACCCCATCATCCCAGCAGCCTTCTGTGAAGTTCTCCATCTTTCTATACTCATTGGTTTAACATGTCAAGAAAATCAAATATTCCTTTCAAAAACCTGTTAATTCATTCATGAAGACATGTATTATTTAAAAGTCACATATTTGAGTAGATGCAGTTTTCAAGACTATTATTCATTTCTAGGCTGCATACAGTCCTGGTCAATTTATATTCTATGCTGCTTTCTTGCTTAATTATCTCCTTGTGTTTTGGATGCTTCCCCTTCTATATTATTGTAACAAGGAAAAATAAGCTTTTCTCCTTTTCTTTCTAAACTGTGTAAGTCAAGGTCATCAGTAAGCTGGCCATTGCTTTTATTTCAGTTATACTCTCCTGAGCACAGTCCCAGCAGAACAGGAAGTACCTAGTGATAATCAGCAGGGGTTGAGTCTGTGTTCTCTATTTTCTACCTTTTAGATTATTTTAGATTCTACCTAGAGTAGAATCTACAGAAAATATTAAATACTAGCAATGAAAACTCAAGACAATTCATAGATAAAGATTTCAAACATTAATTGATTTTTTTGTTACTGTTTTAGGGTCATCAGTGAGACATGACCAGGGAATTCACCAGATTCAGCAGTGCTATAGATTCAGCAATGTCATATTTCTGATATAAACACTGTCTCACTTTTGACTGTTTCTCTTTCACACAGAGATTTAGACTTCAGCTTCTTAGATATAAATAAGCTCTGCATTGAAATGCAGACTTTACATGGATACCATCTTGCACCTTTGTGTACTCTAGTGGGAAAGTTTTGTTCCAAAGCATGTAAAAAATACCAGCACGGTACTTGGTGTGCAAAATGGCATTATCTTACCCATTCTAGTCATCAAATTTCTTCAAAATTATGAACAGGCATCTTGTCTAGTGGACAACTGACTTGTTCTCCTCCAAGCAAGCATTGTGCTGGGACAGATGATTCCCCACGTGCCTCAGCCTGGTCACTGCAGCACAGCAGCAGTGACTATTCCTGGCTCTTTGACCTGGAATGATGAGGTGGGTACTATCAGAACTCTGCTGTCACCTGTCCAGGTGGCCAGGGGAGCAGAACAGACGTTCCCCTGACATAAGATGGAAATGAAGATCTGAAATCTCTGTGTCTCTTGCCTGTTGAAATGATAGAAGAAATTTATTGATTTAAACCTACTTTCAGGTAAATAAAATTTGGAAAAGCTTCTCAAAAAAGATTGGAGGGATCCTTTAACATGTTAAAAGCTTAGGCACAATGACAGGGAGTTATTGCTTTGGTTATAGCTCATCCTTCATAGCAGTTAATATTCATATAAACTAAATGTTCAGTCTGTTCATTGCAGCTTTAATTCAATCATGTCACGTTGGCTTTACTATTTTATTTATGTGCATTCTTCTAGTCCAAGACTTTTGTCACTGTGTTCATCTCATTAAATATGTGTACTTCCACTCAGTAAATATGGGTACTTTCAAAAATGATGCCTCAGTTTAGTAACAGATGCTTCTTAAAATATTTAGAATTTTAAAGTGTAAAGAAGCCATCAGTAGCATTCTGATTTGTGTATAAATATTTATTTAGCACACATTCTGGCCAATGTACTGCCCTTGATTTTTGTGCAAAACTTACAGTAACTTCAATGGATATTCTGAGCTCATGACTAGAGGAAAATATGGTTAATTCAGCAACCCAGCTGCTTTTATATCCCAGAATAGCAAGCAGTGCCTCTAGTGAAGACGACGGTGAAATAGGAGACTTTGTGTCATTCTTAGCTTTCTGTTGCTGGGCTCACATTTGGGTAACAGCTCAAGTTAGAGCAGACTCTGGACTATTCTAATTCTCTTCAGAGACTTTTAGCTAGGTTCCTGCCAACTGAGGCAGACAGTGGTAAGAAGTTGAGATCAATGGTCAGAAAAGCTCTAGCAATATTTGCTAAAAATCCTGTGAGAGGCTTTTATGTGATTAAGTTTCTATGTGGAAAAAATTAATATTAAATAAATCTGTCTGATGGAGAAATTTCATCACAGAAATGAGATTTTAAAGCAAATAATTTCCTTTCTGCTAGTGCTGGCATGAGAAGTGCTATAGAAGTTTGGGTCTCTTGGCAGCATCATTGTAAAAGTACATTCTTGATCACATATCTTTTCTCACAATAAGGAAAAGAAAATACAGATTGCAGACAAAACTGTAACATATCTAATATGCAGCATAAAACTCAATTGAGACAGCAATTCTAAGCTGCTGAGACCTAGCTCCAGTTTCCTAAAGCTTTCATCCGTGCTCCTCTCTATATTTTCTAGGTTTTTGGTAGACATTTCCAGTAGCATGTCGGGATTTTAAAGGAGTATAAAATGGCAATAAAACAGAATACCTACTGAGAACAGCAAATTCACACCAGTGTAATACCAAAGAATAATGTTTTGACTTTTAAGAATTCCTTTTACTGAAAAAACCCTTCTACTGTAACATAAACGACAATATTACTCAACAAATCAGTTTAGCTTATTAGCAAATAGACATTTTTCCTCTGCTAATTGCATTAGCATCAGACATTATTCAATACCTGAGGGAATTCCTCTGGAGCTATTCTCACCACCCAAGTACCTGCTATTTTTTGGACCCAGAGTATAAAATACAAGATACAGTACACTACAGCAAACAAGGTTGCCAAGATACTAATCCAAGGTTGCTCTTGGTGTCATGAAAAAATGCTAATATGTTTTGATCTTAAAAATTATGCTCAAATAGGCTGCTACACTTGAGGTGTCTAGATAGCTTAGCAGATTTCTACTTCATTTAGTAGGACTGTATTGTCACTAACAGGAATCTCTCTGCTCTGCTCTGTGTTTTCAGGATCATCTTAGAAACAGAATAAACTAGAAATTGAGGAAATCATCTGATTTTCTGTAGCTCAGCAAGCTGCTTTTGCAAACACATACTAGGGATTAACATTAATACTCCAAAAAATGCACAGGCAAAATAATGCCACTTAGAATCCAGATAGGGTTTTCCTTTATGTCAATAGGATTTGAGTGCAGTGCCTTAGCATAGAAAGGGGAGACACCATGCATAGCTGGCTTCTTTAGGAACAGTCTTTTACTTTTTAAAATAGCAGTGGCCACATAATTCTGTTTCTCCTTCTTCACTATGTCAGCAAGGCACATTCCAGTGCCACAGACAAAGCTGGACAGTCACCACATCCATGTGCTCTTACTACCCTACACACCCAGATGACTTTGAGTGGAGAATGACGGGCCATGGTCTACATCATCACCACTCAGCTTCTCACATCTTCCTGCGCTCGCATCCTCAGGCTCTATTTTACATGCCATGGCAGCACACGTGCCACAGCCAGCTCCGTGACTCTTGGACTAGAAGTCACAGATGGGCTTTCACAGATCCATAGAGATTGGCACCAGGGACACTGGATGGATTCCAGTGAAGAGGAAAAAGTCACACATTAGGATACCCTGGGAGCAGTCAGGAATGGGAATGGCAGAGAACAGAAGTAAAACAGCATTCAGAGACCCATGATAACTCAGCACAGACATAATGAAACTGTCATGTTAGAACAGTTTCTGAACAAGGAGATAGATATCAATTTATTTGTGAGTGATTTTGTTGTCATAAGACTGATTTCTCCTTCACTTGCACGGACTTTGAAGATTCACTTTTTTAACAGATGCTAAAAAAAAAGCTGTTTAAAAGCTGCTTGACAGAACTAGTCATTATATGAAGAAATACAACTTATTTGCTTAACCTGGAGAGAGAACATTATAGGAGAGCACAGAAAAGTCACTTCTGTAATTTCAGTTTTCCTTATGATAACTGCCTCTCAGACACATCTCATCCACAGCCATCAGACCATAAAAACAGGCTATTAAGTTAAAACTTACACTTAAAAATCCACAAAACCTTGTGCTGGGAATATGAACCATTACCACTTTAGTTATTTAGGAGGTCTGGGCATTTTCAGCATCATCACAAGGGGCCATTAGATGGACTGAATCCAGAGTCTTTATTGATTGAAGAGTCATCCAGCTGTACTTAGATAAGTGTTACTAAAATGAACTACTGTTGAGAGATTATGACTTTCAGAGTTTTACATTTATACTAGGAGGCAGCCAGGAAAACTAAATATTAGATCCAGCATCTCAGTTTGAAGCTTAAGGTGTCATTAACTTCAATTAAGGGTTTTTTGTGTCTATCTCCCGTTTGCCTCACAAACTTTTCTTGTTGGCTCTGAGTGTGTGAGAGCAGACTACAGCTGAGTGAAAAACCCAGCACACAGTGAAAAGCAGTTACAGTGATTAAACAATTTTTCTGTGCTTTATTATTGCTTTTTTTCCCTTTTGACTTTTTCTGTAGACACATACAGGAATACTTACATATGTATGTTTTGACTTTCTGCAAACCTTGTGTGGGGGTACAGCTGCCACCCACACACACACCTCGGGCCACACTATGATCTCAGCAATGCTCCTCGGGCCTCGGCCTTGACAAACAGCACTGTGGCTGAGTTCCTCTTGAGCTTATCAGAAACACTCTCTCTTCCCGGGAACTTATGTTATCTAACAGGCTCCTTTGTTTTTTAACGAACAGCCTTGGAAACTTATTTTTCTTGCCTGCATAACAACACAAGTGGAACAATTTTTTTTACCAAACTTTCAAAGAAAGTTACTGAGCCAAATTGCATCCAGGACGGAAAATTACTGTGACTAAAGGCAACTCTCTAGCAACCCTATAAACAGCGGTCCTAAGTAAGACCCTTGGAGCTCTCCTGAGCCACAGCAGGCCTCAACCAGCACTCGCCCTCTGAGTGGGATGGCTCTCAGCTGGTGAACTCTCAAACTTGCTATACCCTGAGGACTGCACTGAGCACCACTGCCAGAGCCTGGGCTGATAGCCCCACAGGCTCAGCCCTTTGCCCATTGAGAAGATGCAATGGCATCTGACATGGGAACTTCACTGGACGTGAGGGAAGTTTTTCACAGGTGTATACTCTGGACACACTCCTTTAGGTCTCTGCATGTGCGACTGCGAATATGCTGAAGCAAATATACTATGAATGTTGCTCTCTTGGATTCTGAAGTATGTTAAATTTCTGAGTTGGGCCTGTGAGTTACTGTAGTGCTACATAAATTCTACAGAGTCTTTGAGAAATTGTTTAAATTAAGTGCTGTTAAGTGCTGTTACTTTAGGTCTAAACTGTTGGTCAAATCTGGGGCTAAGTTTGGCAAGGGGCTCCCCTCTGAACCTTGTGACTCAATTGGAGGGTCCCCCTTATTTCTTTTATCCTTACGCTTTCCCATCCTTAGCCTTTTTCCATCACCAGCCTCCACACAGATCATTTTAGGTTGATTTTAGTTACAGATTGATTTATTTTAGATTTTAGTCTGATTTTTGTCTGTGTGCTTTAACCACGTAATAAGTAGTAGAGTAAATGTTGCCAACAAACTTTGTTGTGCTTTCACTTTTACATTAAACCTGCTTTTGACGATGCCTTTGCTGGTGATTCTTTGAGCCACCTAAAACACTCATTTGTGACACACTGCAATGACAGTGCAGCATAAACATTTTAAAGGTTATCCATAGCCACATCTCCTAGACAGAAAATGGATTATGTGATCGGTTAGTACTGCCATTGTTTGATTTGTCCTCAAAAAATTCCTTTCACCCTTTTTTTCCTCTGCTTGTTTTAAAATATTTGACCCTTCTTCTATTTCACACAGAACAACCTCAGTGCTAAACCCATGCTATTGGAGAGTTCTCCTCAGCAGGAGCTCAGTGTTAACACAGGAGGACCCACTGTTTTCCTCCAATTTCCAAAGAATATGCTTTGGTTCTGCACAGTCTCAAAAAAATCCAGTACTTCAGTACTACCAGATTATTAGTATTAGCCATCAGTTCATCCTAACAAAACCACAGGCAATGTTTCTGCCACCAAAGATACTTAAAAGATTGATGGCTTGAACTTGCCTTGAAGCATTATGGAAAATGACTGACATACTAATGAACAACAAGAAATGTTATTGTGAACACAGCAAAAACTGTTCTAGCTCAAATTCTCAAAGATACTTGAAAAATTTTACTATTAACTGCAAAAGACACAGGAATTCAACCTTAGGGTTTTTTCTCTCCTGACTCTTAGAAACCATTTAACCCCTTTCTAGCTAGTTTATGGAATAATCCCCATAAAATCATGAATTTATATTGGCACAAAACTTTTTATGAAGGGGTGGAGAGCCAGATAGACACTGTAGCTCTGAAATCCAGGCCCAAAGATTTTTTTACTTTCCAAATTCATCAGACAGTAACACTTTCCTCAAATGTCTATTCATCCCTCAAAAATATCTTTTTGTATTGCCTTATCTTCATTTTACTTAAATTGATATTTCAAAACATGAAAGTTTTGTGCTCTCTAAATGTTACTTTCATAGCATTTTTAAATGACTGTAACTCCTTAAGAAAGATGCTATGACTGTAACTCCTTAAGAAAGATGCTATTATCTTTAAACATATTTATATTTCATAACAAAAAATATCTAAAACCACACCTATTGTTCTAACATATAAAGTTATTTTGATATGTAGTCTTTTCTGCATAATGAATGCTAGGTAGTTTCAAAACTCTGGTTTGCACATAAAGCACACAGTGAAAGTACAATATAAATAAAATAGTTTATTACAAGTATTTAAAAAGAGCTCTATAATATGCTTTCAAAACATTTTATACAGCATTTTGTCTTTCAATATGAAACATTTCACAGGGAGAAAAAAAATCTCAACATATAACTATAATCATTATTAATATACTGAATTTGTCTGTCATACAAAAAGCATAGTAATTACAGACAGTTTCTGAGTACTTTTTCTGGTTTTATTCTCCCTGAAAATGGAAAAGAATAACATGTATGAAAATAAAACTCCTTTTACCCTTCATATTCACCATGTACCACAAAGTTGATGCCACTTCAAAAAAAAAAAAAACCAACCAAACAAACCCATTTCACTTAAATAATTTTGGTTCTATTTAAATACTCAAAAAAGTCACGTATCTTAGAGATATGTTAATTTAGAAATAGGAATAAAAACTTCAGGATTCAACTATTCAGAAGTTGCATAACAAAGAAAGTATTCTAAAAGGGAGTTTTTTCAGAGGACAAAAAAGAAGAAACAAACTTCATTCTTGTTCATAATGTATGAAGCTCCACTGCACTTGCACTTCTTGCCAGCCCCAATGGACAAAACCATCTACTTACCAGAAAGTATAACTACAGATTCTATTAATACAAAATCAGAATTACTTAATTTCAACTAAAAGTAATTTTCAGCCTCTTATATCTAACGTAATGAGAACATGACTTCCTGACAAAACTGCTCATCTGAGTTATTATCACATCTTAGAGAACATTTCTTTTACTGGTTCACTATGTATGCTAGAAGGAAAGGAGACTGAACAGATAGTAAGCTCATTTGTAACCTTAATGATAATTTCTTCTTTTCTCACAGAAAAATAATTCAGTAAAGTATGAACTGGCCAAAAATGCTAGAGAAAGCAAGGGATTTACAAGGAAGTGGAGTTAATGAAGTGGTGAAATGGATAAATTGATTATAAATCCTAATATTATAGCACTGTCTCCTTGTATTTTGTAGAAAAAGGGAAATGATCTAATTCTTCGTGTATGACTCTCCAAGCACATTAAGTGTAAATAACCAAGCAGTTACTTTTTGCCATCCTATAGGAAACAGAATGTTCTATAATGCCACATCAACATTCTTCTCATTGAACTTTCTCCCCTTTTTCTACTCTCTTCTATCTAAAAATAACCATTTCTTTTTAAAGTATGGGATAAATACAGCAAGTATCCTTTGCTTGGAACATATGGGGAGCCAGAAGAAACTAAAAGGACCTTTTTTTCCCATATATTCAAAATTACCTTTTTGTCTTTACTCTTCTGATAGTTATCACTGAACATAAAATACTATATGGGAAAAGAGACCACTTTTAAACTATCTTATTCATGGAACGCTTCAGACTGCTGCAACGCTATTGATACAATATGTATATCTATAAATTAGTTTAGCCAAAGGGATGCAAAGAGTGTGTGTGTTTGTTGCATTTTTAAAAAATACCTCAACATGAATATCTCACAAATTATATGAAGTAGACAGCTTTGAAGACAGTAAATTAACTTCACCAGGTCATCTCTGTAACAGAAAATATAATCCCCTTCAGTTAATTGTTTGGCCTAATATAAATCTTCTATAATTATGCAACCAAAAAATTTAAAAATTATTTCATAGGACATTATGCAGTTTTGATAAAACTAATACATTCTCTGCTTGTTCTCATTGGAACTAAGCTTTAAGCTATCTTTAAAGTGAATAAGGTGGTGTCTTTTCAAATGTGGAGCCTGTCTGAATTTTTTTCCACAAACTAAACATTCAAATGGCTTCTGTCCAGCATGCATTAGGTGATGTCTTTCAAGCTTAGAAGGAGATTTAAAAGTTTTAAAGCAGATACTGCATTGATATAATTTGTTAACAACTTCACTTTTTTCAGTACCTTCAGAAAAATCATGCCAATTGCTGTAACAGCTTTGCTCTGTTTCCAACAATTTACTGCACAAATACAGCTGTGGGTTTCTACTGCTGGTGTCAAGAGCAAAATCCCCTGACTCGATTTCAACTTTGATTTCAGCTGCCTGGTTTGACTGAATCGGCTCAAATTCTTGAAAGCCAGATAGCTGTGAAGGTGTTTGAGAATAACCTGAATAACCCACAATCTGAGAAGACTTAAATTCAGTGCGATCTCCCTGATGATTGAAAAGTTTCTTCAGGTTTTCAAATTCTACCTGGTAAGCGGGGCTTTTACAGGCTCTCTTTTCAGTATGGGTGAGCTGATGTCTTTTTAAGTGAGCTGACTGTCTAAATGTCTTCCCACAAACATTACAGCCAAAGGGCTTTTGTCCCGTGTGTATAAGATAATGTCTTTGAAGTTTGGATGAAGATGGAAAAATTTTTTCACATCTGTCACATTTACACACTTTGTGTCTGGTATGTCTATTTTTAGCAGAAGCTGAAAAAGCACAGTGAAGTACTTCTGGATTATCAAAGAAACTATCATTTGATGAACCATAAAAAGCATCATCTTTATTATCCAGTGAATCATCGACGTTTAATGTGCTTTCACCAGGAAGCACACCTTTTAACTTACTGCCCAAGTCGGGAGGTTGTGGGTACTCTTGCCAAGGTAATGGCACAGCAAACGTTCTTTTCATCCGATTACGAACTGACTTGTGCACGTCACGCCTGCTCCGGCAATCCTTGGGAGGTTTAGTGGACACATGCTGATCACAACGCTGATCTGTAGCTGCAACCAGGTCAGGACTTCCAATGTGACCTGATTTAATTCTTTTTCTGTCAGTAAGAGAAAAATCTGTTGCCTTTCCTCCAGTATGCTTCAGTTTCATCAGGGTCTTCTTTTTCCTGTTGACTGTGTGTCTGCATGCTGTTGTACCATTATTTGAACTTCTGCTGTCTTTTGAATAACAACATTTGTGCAAATTTAGAACATGCTCTGTTTCAAAACACTGCTCACATGCTGGGCACTGAAAGGGTACAATATAAATTGAGTGCACATCATGTGGGTCATTCTCCTCTGACTTGTGTTTATCAGCATCCTCAAAACTATCCCTCTTTCTCTCCAACACGTTGTGTGGTCTGGGATATTTAAGAGTCTTTGCTTTGCATACAATATTGGGGAAAGTCTTATTTCTGGCATGGAGCTCTTTATGCTTCATGAGTTTGCTCTGTATTTTAAATCCCTTCTGACAAAAACAGCACTGAAAAGGCCTTTCTTCTGTGTGTGTGAGCTGATGAATTTTCAAGTGTGTTGACTGTCTGAAAGATTTGCCACATGAAGAACACTTAAAAGGTTTCTGGCCAGTGTGAATAAGGAAGTGTCTTTCTAGCTTGGATCTTGACGGAAACGTCTTGTTACATGATTCACAAGTGTGAGTTTTCTTCTTTCTACTTCTGGCGCCATGTAGATGATCTGACTTGAGACACTGATGCAGCATCCACCTCTCTTCATTTGTAAAGGGCTTCCAGCACACAGAACAATGAAATATGCCACAAGTGACCCTGTCTTGCTCAGAATTCATGTAGTTTTCTGCTTGCTTCGTACCATTCTCATAATTTTCACTATGAAGCTGCTGATGCTTTAAGAAAGTGACTACATTTTTGAAGTTTCTATAACAAACGATACACTTAAAAGGCAGATTATGGGTTAACTGATGCCTCTCCAGGTGGACTAGCTGCCTAAATGTTTTACTGCATACATGACATTCAAATGGCTTTTGACCAGTATGTATGAGATAATGCCGAGCTAATTTTGATGGAGTTTCAAACTGTTTATAGCACATGTCACAAATATATGGCTTTTTCTTGGGTATCTTGACAGCTGTTACACAGTGCTGAACTTTTAACATTTTTAAAAGGTAATTACACCTCGCCTACTCTTAATTTCTTCAGATAGGTATTTCAAGTGAAATCATCAAGTGCACACTAAGATGGAAAGCTGTAGAAGCAGCAAATTTTCTTAGGAGAGAGATTCTTAAATCCCACTGGTCCCTAAAATAAGAAAGAGAGTATTATTTAGCTTATATTAATACATAACTGCTTAAGTTTGTCTCTTGTTTTCTACATAGAATACTAAAAGTATCTAGATTAGAACACTCTTGATTTAATTTAGCTGAAAATACTTTCCTTGTAACAGAGTAATCACTAGTTATGTTACATGATACAGAAAAACTAGATTACTTTTCAGAAGAAAAACAAGTTTAAGTCATCTGTGCTATAAATGCATTTGTTCTTCCAAATACTACACAGTTCAGCTACACTATATTCATAAAAAAAAATTTCAAGAACTTATTGTAATAAATGTCTTCCCTACAGCAGTAATTCTAACTCCCAAATATAATATTTATGAAGATGAGAGAAAAAGAGAACAACTAAGATTTCTTGCACTTCAGAAATACATTAAATGAATGCAGTGTTAGTGAAAAGAAAAACACTTAGCTTCGATATATTGTTAAATTTACTATTCATGTTTCTGCATCTTATCAACTGTATCCAGCAGTATAATCAATTTTGATTTCTCTCAAAATGGCAAATGCTGGAGCCAGTCAGCAAGAGCAACACACTAGCCATAAACTATAACCATAACAAAGACAACTCCCAGAACATGGTAAAAACACAGGCTATGTTCGCTATCTCACCATAAAGCTGGAATATCAGGGTTGTGGTACCTAACCATGCATATACTGTGAAGTCATCATGAATACCAAGTTAGTTCTCGTAATTCATCATAATTATTGTTTTAGTCTAAACCAAAATAATGAAATAGTTCTAATTTTCTTTGAATTTTCAACTGATGGAACACAGTTGGGCAAGCTACTGTATCTCAGCTCAATGACTTACAAACAAGAAAAGATAATTTGCAAGCTCCTGAGTGCATGAAAAGTTATTAAAATATTCATAGGAACAGCTAGAAAGTACCTCAACCAAATATTTAGCCCAAGCCTTCCACTATGAGGCCAACTCACATCTAGACACCCTCCAAAGTGGTCTTAAAAACTTCCAGTGAGGGAGGTTCTTTAACCTCAGCAGAGCTCCTGCTTAAAGTTTCACCTTCTCATGAAGATTTTCCTTGCATACAGCTGAGCCTTTCTTTACTACAAAGTTATTATCAGTGTTCTCTGTCACAACTTTATGTATCCAAAGTCTGCTTTCTCCCCTTTTCTTTTAAAACTAGGAAAATTCTGGGCTTTTCTAAGTATTGCTTTTAGGTCCACAAAAAAAAGTGGTGTTTTTAATCATCTCTGGACTAATTTCAATTGGTCACTTCATTCCTAAATTGCAGCATCTAAGACAGATTAAGTATTCCAGTCCACAAGCATAGTACAGACAACAGAATAAAAATACCTCTATGGTATTACCAATATAAAAGAAAAGGGATGAAGGGAGAAAACTTTAAAGCAACAGCGTAACAGTTAGCACTTGTGACTTGTAGTATCAAACTACCACAAAGTGTAATTAGTAGAAATACCTTGTGTATCTCAAAGTTATTACAAGTTGCATATTCATTCAACATATCAGCAGAATAAAAAATTAATTTCTTCAGTGTCTCCAAAACCCCTATCACTTCACAAAGAGTTAATGTCCTTACTTTAAAAAATTCAGAAATACCCAAAATGTCTACTCAAAGTAATTGCAAAGAATAAAAGCCTACTGCATTTTAAAGCAAATTACAATGAGATTCAAGAAACATGCATAAATACTGAAAATATCTGGTGAATCAAGATTTTTCTTAAGCTTAATATAAAGAAAACCTGGTCATGAGGTAGAATTGTTCTACCCCTAACAGATATGTTCCTATCTAACTGTGGACCTTAATAAGGAACGTTTGGATGTCCGCCTTAGATGTGATTGTCACTGCACTGAGGAATTTCTTAATCTCACTGAAACAGTTCAGGGTAGATAAAGCAGTCGGGAAAGTCAACTTTTCCTTTCCAATTCTCTTTTCCTGTAGAATTTTAACAGCTACTCAGTTTCAGCCTTCTTTTGAAGATGCAAGAAAACACAACACTTTTAGGAGACCCCCTTTTCCTCCCAGTTGTCACATCATGTGAAAGCTGGGACTTTAGAGAGAGTAAGTGTGTGACACCAAATGCTTTCTAGTTTGTGCTACCATGAAGCTAAAGACAGGCAGGCTGAGAAAGGAGAAAAGATTCTCTGCTATGCTGAGTTTCTGTGCAGCTCAAGGCAGCCTCCATTAGCAGGGAAAGAAAACCTCTTGAGGAAGAGCTGAAAAGAGTGATGAATTTCAGTTAACATACTGTCATACAGATCTAATTTACACATCAGGAAAATGCTCAAACACTACAGTGACATGCAAAGAAAAAAAGTCCAAAGTAAGAGACAGCTGCGGCATATTACACAAGGGATTTCGTATTTAGCTTATAAATTTTTTAAGATTCTATCTGGTGATTGAGGAAAATGCTCTGTAGTACAAGGTGTCAAAAGCAGAGTAGAGCTTCTTGCTGTGATCTTCTTGCCCTGTGAAAGACCAAAGGCTCAGATAAGCTAAACTAAGGGGATGCAAGGGAAGGAGAAAGGAGCCAAGATGGGCATTACTGTACGGCCCAAATATATTTTCAAATCCTATTTACTAAGAACAGGCTTCTCCACATCTATTTCAGGGTGCTCTGTGCCTTGGACATCTAAGGAATAAACATGCTGCTGCTGAAGATCAAAGAGCAAAAGACAAGCTTGGAATATAGCTTCCTGCTAGCCTTGAAAGTACACAGGCTTGTCTTAATCAGAGTTAGAAAACGTACCTCCCTATGTGATAAGGATTTAGTTTATGGCGAAGGTCCAATTTAATATTACACTGACACTACTTTTCATCTTGGCTGCAAGGTCACGGAGAAAATAGCATCAAGAAGTTACGTAGGCCACTGAAAGTTCAGAGAGGACCCTCCTAAGTAGTATTGTTTAATGATTAACTGTCTCCTCAATATTACAGATGGCAGCAAGCTGCAACAAAATGAAAACATGATGGAAGAAAATTCTGAATTCTAATCCAGTCTTTACTAATCAGAAAAGTTTGCATTGTGGTGTTTTGTTTGGTTTTTTTTTTTTTTAAAAAGCTCCAACCAAAAAAACCCAAACAACCAATCAGGAAAAGTACTTATATAAGAAGAAATGCAAGATCTTAATTTTAGAACAGAATAATTCCCTGGTGCAGAAAAGACCTAGAGTCTAAGTTGGAACAGAAGGTGAATATGCCAAAGGCTACCATCCATACCAGGATGGGTGAACAGATGTAAAGCTTTGAGAGGACATAAATCTTCCTTCTTAGTTACTTGCTGCTGTTTAGAATTCAGCTGAAGCAGTCTATCCAGTTTTGAATACTGCCCTTCAAATCGAGTCAAACATATGACCTGATTGGAATGAATGAATTCAGAGAGGAGGATCAAGAATGATCTGAGCTTAAATGCAAAATATACAAGAAAAAATTAAAGTAACTGGGAATCTTTAAGTTAAAAAAGAGGAGACACAATTAAAAAGAATAACATACACATCCCTGCAAAACAAAGCAGAAGAATCACTCTTAAGGAAATGGGAAATAAGCTGTCCCTCAACAATAAAAAACATTTATTGCTGTGAATGAAAATGGCTTCAAATTACAGTAGAAAGAATTCAAGTATATTATTGTCCTTACAGCTGCAAAGTGTTTCTTAACGAGCATACATATAAGTTATGTGGGGAGATTGCTCTGCCTACTTTGGAGGTCACCAAAGAAGGTTGTACAAACACTTCTCAAATTCCCACACTCATACAGCTGGCCCTATACAAGATAATATATTCTTACTTGTTTTTTGGTGACTCATTATTGTAATTCAAAACAGGTCATTTAGGAATTGAAAATTCAATATATTTCAAAATTTGCCAGGCAGGATTCTTCTGCATTATTATTAGTATATCTTAAAATCCTTGAGGCATGCTAATGCTTATAATTTCCCAGAAACAATTATATAAGAAAACAAATTATAATAATAGATGTGTGAAGAAACATAAGGTGCCTCCAGTAACACTGGTGACACAACAAGAAAGTGAAAATCTAGCTGCTGATTTATGAAACAAAGCATGCCAGAGAGAGAGAGGAACCTGAGCACCAAGACAAACGTTGCCCTCTGGATTTCCTCACCAGCTCTCCCGATAGAAAAGTTGAGATTGCTACAATGGGGGAACAAATCACACCAGAAATGGAACCTTCACTCGCCAGTTACACAGAAATCAACATCAGGCACTATGGCTCCTCAAAGCTAACACCCTTCATTCTCCCCTGTTTTCATTCTAATTTTCTGATACACTTCCGGAAGCAAACCAAAGTAAAAGATGTACGCTGGCGAAGCAGGGCTGGTTTAAGAACAAACCTACGTTCTTCTTCAGGGGCCTGAGACCTCTGGGACTGACACCAACACTCCCCCAACAGGACGCACGCAAATCCAGACAGAAACCTAAAAGCAGGTGGCGAGACGGCCCTTACGGACAGCAGACCGCGCACACACACACACACATACACACACACAGACATACACACACATATCTATACACCACCGCCCTCCCCGGGCCGGCTCTTTCTCGGTGCACAGCGGGTCCCTGCCGGGCCCGCGGCCGCCCGGCTCCGCCGCGCCTGCCCCCGCGCGCGGACCCCCCCGGCACAGCCCGGCCCCGGCCCGGCCCCGCGGTGCCCCGGGGCTCGGCAGCGCCGCGCCGGGACCGTGCTCGGCCCAGGGGAAGGGCGGCGACCGGGGGGAAGAAGAGAGCGACCTGGAGAAGCAGCTACCGCACCTCCACCTTCCGCATCTCTCCCGGGATTGCTGCCGCCTAAACCCTTCCCCCCGGATGGCACCGGGACAACGGGAAACCCGCTCCGGAGCTTTCCGTTCCCCCGCGCAATGCGGCCCCGCCCGCCGCCGCCGGGCCGGAGCCGGGGCCGGGACGAGGGGCGGGGAAGGCTTCATTTATGCCCAGGCAGAAAATGCCCCCGGCTGTGCTGATGAATTTTTAGTTGGTGTGGCACGTTGTTCCGTGCAAATAAGACATATGTTCTGCTTCAGCAACCTAAGAGCAAATGAGCAATTCCCGGTGGTTGCAGGGTTGCAACTAAAGCACGATGGCAGAGTTATACTCTTGTTGTGTGTTAAACGCACCGTGAAGCCAAACCTACTGGCCTAAAAGGCCAGGAAATGGTACCTGGAAGGGAAGGGGAAAAGCGACACTTGCCCGGGAATTCTAAAAACACCTTCAGTAACGTGCACACGAGGGTGACAGGTTTTCCTCCTCTGCAGGAGAGAGGGAACAAACAAGTGCAGGAGCTCACGGGCTGAAGGATGGACGAGTGCCCTGAGTACTCAGATCTCCCCTGGCGACCACAGCTTGGCTGAGGTTACTTCAGAGGAATGGCCAGCAAAGGACTAAAGACATACAGAAAAAGGCAGAAACCATTTACAGTTGGGTCCTGCATCCAGTTCAGGGGGCACAGGACACACAAGGACCTGCTGGAGCAAGTCCAGAAGAGGCCACAAAGAGGGCCTAGAGTACCTCTCCTGTGAAGACACACTGAGAGAGTTGGGGTTGTTCAGCCTGGAAGAGAGACGGCTCTGCGGAGACCCTACAGCAGCCTTCCTGTGCTTAAAGCAGGCTTATAAAACTTTCCAAGGCCCATAGTGACAGGACAAAGAGCAAAAGCTTTAAACTGAAAGACAGTAGATTTAGATTGGACATAAGGAATAAATATTGCACAAATAAGAGTGGTAGCACTGGCACAGGTTGCCCAGAAGCTGTGGATGCCCCATCCCTGGAAGTGTTCAAGGCCAAGGTGAATGGGCTTTAAGCAACCTTGTCTAATGAAAGATGTCCCTATCTACAGCAAGAGGTTAGACTAGATAATCTGGGTTTGGTCCCTGCCAAACCAAATCACTCTATGATTCTGCGATTCTGCCTCATAAAAGAATGTGCAAATGGCACAGCAGAGTGTAAAAGATTCATCATTCATTCATCTTTTGACTTAGCCATCTGCATTTACAGCTCAATATGGACTCTATTAGTCAAATCTTAAAACTCTTTATTGAAAGCACATAAAGACACACTGCAGATTTTTTCTATTTTTAAAATTTATTATTTTTAAGTTATTTGCCATGTCCCAGGAATTACAGAAGAGCAGTATATGTTTTCTATGCTTTCTTTAAAAAAAAAAGGACAACTCACCAAACCCTACCTTTTTAACCATCAGATAATTGATTTGACCATCTTTGTCAGTGAAATTGCAATACTGAAGACAAAATAAGTCATTCTCTGAGATAAATTTTATAAGAGGTTTATTTTTTCATACAGATGCATTTTCCTAAGAGCTTTGCTTATTTTCTTTTGTCCATTAAGACTGAAATTAAACAAATAATTATTTGCACGTGCAGCTTTAATTTCTTAGAAAAGCGTGACTTCCATCTCACTCATCTTTTTTCAGCTGTCCTTTTACCAAGACTCCATCTCTGTACAACGGATGAGGCTAGGATCTGACTCTTAGCGGGAGGAACAGAAGAGGGCAGAGCCAATAAAAAATCAAAGATGTAAATTAGTAAAATTTGAAAAAGGCTGCAGTAACTTAAATTGTCTTTCTGCTCTGGGTGTTAAGCCTTCTTTCCCAGTCCTACTGGGAAGTCAAGTAGAAATCATCTGTGCTGAGGAAACTCCAAACAACTGCTGTATATATAAAAAAGTAATTGCTTACTCGTGCATGTTGTATACATCAATGAAAGAGAAGTTGACAGCATTTACTAGCCTAAGGATAATTTTGCAGGCCCTCATGTCTCTGAAGAACTGTCCTTGAGATCCATAGAAATGTCCTCTTCTGATACCTGGAAACAAATGTCTGTAGAACAATCACTGCTTCTTAGCTTAACAATGTTAGAAATTAAATCAGTCTCATTGCCACTGGTATAAGTAATATCTGACCTAGTTTACAACACACAAACCAAATTGTAACACTACAGAACAAAATTTATTTCCATTTAAGCTGAAATGCTCAAGCAAACATCTTAGCTAGTGTTGATTGTTGCTTCAGTAGCATACAGTCACGTATTAACCTCCCTGAAAGGGAGCCAAGTCTTGTGGTTAAAATGGGGATTGGGACAGCCTAGAGCTGAAAGCTTGGAAACACTATATGACCACAGGGAAGTCACTTAGGCTTCTAGATGTCAATCCTCTAGCTATATAAAGTGCATAATAATTGCCACGTGCATCTCATAAAGCTATTCAGCAATATTATTCATCATTTAATAACTGCAGATCACCTGAAGATATATATTTTTCTTTTTAAAGCATCTATTTCATTTAAAAGTATATCCAGCCTTAGCAGCCTGCTCATGAAACCTCTGGTCTGGTGTGAAGCAAGTACACAAGCAGCTGAGTTCTGCATGTGCCTGGTAACAAACTAGTGTAGCAAACTGACAGCTGGCGTAGATTGTTGTAGCTCTCTTGATTTTAACGAAGATGTTGCAATGAATACCAGCTGAAAATCTTCTTGTGTAGTTCTGGAAGTTAGCAGAAAGTATAATCCAAAAATACTAAATTCAATACTAGCCCAGTTATAACAAAACAGGTGAATTATTTCAATATGTTTTTGTAGAAAACACTGCAAACACACGGAGTCAGTTATACGTTTTTATGATGCCAAAGGAAAAAAGGCAGGGTTTGTAGGAAATCATGTTGCAACATTGTAGCAGCAATGCAGGACCTCCTAGGAGTGGAAAGTGGATTTATTTTAAATCTAAAGTGGTTTCAGTGATTCATTTATGCCTTCGTCCTGCATCTCAGTTGTGGATATGTCTTTTTGTAACCTGACCATGATTATGTTCACAATCCTGTCCCACTTCAGCAAGTCTTTGGGATTTACTTGCTGCCCTTTGCCTCATCTTGTGTGCTTCGAAGCTGCAGGTAGATATGTGCTGGGATCTTGATGACCTGTTAATCGAGGTGCTGTGGACACACACCATTCTTGTAACTATTCTCCAGCTGGTTTTCCTTTCTGATGCTTCCACATCCAGATGTTATTCATTCTCCCTGCACACTAATATTAATATTTTGTAGCAGCTTTCTACATGCTAAGAATACGCAGAATATTCAGAATGTGCATGCCTTGATATACATATTATCCTTGTTTTACTTATATAGATAAGGTTACATTTAACAGATAATAAACCTGGAGCATACTGAAACAATCTGCATGATTATCTAACTTGGCACTTGAGAGGTTATACAGAATTAGCTCTAGAGATAGCTGTAGTGTTACTTGCAAGATTCTTTTTTATTTTTTTTTTCAAAGAAAATGAAATGTAAAAAATAAACAATGGAAGAATTCTTGAACTTTCCTTAAATAAAAATTGTGCAATAGAATAGTTTCACTGGCTAGTGCTGAATTTCAAGATCCTGAAATGCTGACTTGTTCCTTCATTTGTGCAAGAAAATTTTACACAAGAACATAAGTTATGTAATCCTTTTACCTTATTATTCTAAATGCGTATTGCTCTACTTCTTATAGAAGGCACACTGTCTCGAGTAGGTATTAGCATATTGGTCTCAATTTTAACAGAAAATGAGTGATTAGTCTTTTTGTGGGTATATGCTGTAGTCTATTGATATGGAAAGCCAGACCTCATTCAAATAAATGTCTATTCTCATTAATTTTTAGGAAGTATAAGATTTTGCCTTAAAATATTGTGAAGATGCCTCTGCAAGCTGACAGTTGGCAATTCAATTACGTGAGTTGCAGGGACAGTCTGCAACACATTATCATTAATCTGCTCTTGTCTGCTTTTGTAAGGTGTTCCCTACTTTAAACACAAGCTGTATATGCAATGTGTTACAGCGATTCCCCTGGTGTTATTTTTATTGTGTTATAGGCTAAATAGACACATAACACAGTATATAACTTGCTAATGTGTCAATTAATGCCACCTCAGGGCTGCAGTAAATTGCAAAGGCTTTTAAAACTGTGAATATGCATTTCATGTTAGTCTTAGGTTTCTTCCTTTTTCTCTTGTCTTTTTCCTCCTAAATAGTCCATCTTAAAGCCCTCTGGTGCATAACAATGAATTGCCTTGAGGGAAGATTGTTGTTTAATGAATCTCAGAAATATGTATTCTACACGTGCAAGTATCATATTTTATTTGATTAAGCACTGTGTGGCAAGAGCTCCATAAATTCTCTCTGTATGTTCAAAACAGAAAACAACTTTTAATGAAATTTTTGAGAAGAGTAAACTTTATTCAGCCAGACCTATAAAAACATAGGGAAAAGAAAGAGAAATTTCAAAAGAATATGATGACATTTTAAAGACAACACATTTAATTCTATGAGATGTGAGAATAATTATATTTCAGTACCTTTAAGAATCACTTTCATTAACTTTTTGGCTTTGACTAGCAATATATTGTGCTTTGTTTAGCAGTATATTTCAGAATAATTTTCTTACCTGGTAAAATGTACTTGAAACATACACAAACCAGGGTATGTAGATGTTCATTTGTTGAGTGAAAACCCCACAAATTGCTGGCTCACAGCTCTTAATCTCTACAATCCCTTAAGAATCCCTGCTTTGAAATCAGTTGCAGGCTCTATCAATTTTATCTGTTTAAATGGACAAACCTAATTACTACAGAAGAGCAATTGATTTTTAAATTACCACTGATTGCACAGTGGGTATCTCAGTGGGAAGACAGGTACATTCAGGCTCTCAAATGGAATCAATGTATTAATTAATCTACAGATTGACATACTCCATAGAAAGTTCCCTTTCTCGTCACCTCCTTCCTGTAGATTCATTTGTTTCAATTTAAAAGAAATTTCTGATGATATAGAAGTGGAAAATTAAAATGCAATATAAAATTGCACATGCTGTGTCTAATATGCGAGTTTTTAGTTTCTGACTTTTCACATCCAGTACTATTTTCTAACTTAGGTGGCCTCTGGGTGATAAAGTATTCCTTACAACACTGAAACATTAAATTGTGCGATATAATTCCAAGGTATAGATAGGCATGCAGGAGCTACAAATGACTTTTCATTAAATAGAAATTAATTCCTTTCATGGAATTAGTAAAAGTAACAGAAACAAAAACAGATCTGGAGAAAACAAAACGTGTTCTCAGTACTGTGCCCACTGCTGGGCTCCCCAGTAGAAGGTAGAGCTGGAAATACTGGAGTGAGTCCAGCAAAAAGCCACTAAGATGATTAAGTAGCATCTGCTCTGTGAAGAGAAACTCAAGGAGCTGTAACTGTTTAGCCTCAGAAAGAGAAGACTTATCAGGAATCTTATCAATGTGTTTAAATACATAGTGAGAGGCAGGGAGGGAAGAACCTGGAGCTGGACTCCTCTCAGTGGTCACCACTGCAAGGGCAGGAGACAAGAAGTACAGTGTGAAACACAGGAAAATTCACCTAAACATGAGGAAAAAATCCCCAACTTTTTTGCTTTGAAAATGGTAAAACACTGGAAGAGGTTGCCCAGAGATGTGAGGTCTCCATCCTTGGAGATAGTAGGGACAAAATTAAATGTAGTTGGAGCGGATGGAGGTTTGAAAGACAAAAGGATCTAACATTTAAACTGGCCTATAGTTCTGTGGGACCACAGCTTTAGTTAAGGAGAAATAAATGAGCTAGGAACACAACAGTCAAAATTACTGCTGGACAGATCAGTTTATGTGTCACTCCCTGGGAGAAAAGTGTCAATAAGAATATTTGGAACCAGTTATCCCCAGATGTGGTAGACAATATTGAATGATTACTGAATCAAATAGAGCTGATTCTATTTTAGAACTGATTTACATTTGCTTTTTGAAGTGGTATGTGCACTAAAGAATAGCTGGTCATAAAGACAACCTTTTAAGTGATCACATACAGATAACTTTTTAATTAGCTGGTGGATTAATAGAAGTTGGTCTTCAGGTTGATTTCAAAAGAAAGGGTGAATTTCAAGAAATTAGATGATTTAATTAAACCAAATACTGGTCGCAAGGAAAGCTAAACATCAGTGGTGCGAAGTATAGTGGTGAAATAAGATTTACCAAAAATCAAACATTTTAAATCTTAAAAATATGTAAAAAAGGGTTCTTCATCCACATAAATTTACGAGAACATTAAGTGACATCACTGTTCACTGAAGATAAAGGAGCAATGGAGGATAAACTATGCATGGTTCAAAATGCATTTGAATATTTTGCCTCAGTTTTCAATATGGACCACTGGGTAGGTGAAAGGAGAGGGAGACTGAGAATTTTAAGTAGTAGCAAAACTTGTAAGGCTTGAAGTGAGACAATTAGGAAAGCTGTATGTTTATTTTTACAGAAATATAACAGCAGTAGAACATGAAACACTTGACCACCTGTGGCAGCAGGAAATTGGATTTGATGAGCTACAAAATCCTTTCTATTCTTAAACTCCAGTGCCCCTATATTGACTTGCCCAAAAACTCCTGTCTGTCAATACAATTAATTTTATCTACACTGCAGAGAATCTTCACAAATCAAATTGTCAAATTATCAAATTACCTGATAACTCAAGAAATATGTTGAAATTTAATAGATGTGCTTAATGTCATCTAAAGTCATACTGCAGGGAGGAGAAAATTATTAGCTTGGAGAAAAATACACTTTTGGCTTCTAAGGCTAGATACTTACTTGCATAAGATCTGTAGGATTGGATATTAAGGTAAAAGATATTTTCCATCTCACAGTGCTTCACCCTTCTGACTTCAGCTTTAAATTACCTTAACATGAGTAACAAAAAGAAAATAGAAAATTGGTAAATTTTACACACCTGCCAAGCCCTCCAGATATTAAAATATATTATGGGTACTCATTTCAGCCTACACATTTACTTGTGTGTCCTTGACTACTCCAGAACTGCCATGAGAGTGTAGCACCTTTAAATGCCAGCCTACATCTGTCTACTTCCCCTTTGCATTCGAGAGACAGAAAATGCTGATTTTTCAGGGTCCCACCCCTTACTTCTACAGATTCTCTACCTTTTACCATATGTTATGGACATTGTCAGCTATTTGTAGTTTAAGTACTCTTGAGGTCCCTTATGTGAAACAATATATCTTGGATGTCTGGTCAATCCTAAGAGCGCCACGTGATCTTCTTAAAGTCTGGAAGTAGTTGTGTTTCCATTTATGACAATCTGAATTTCATCTGTTCACCATCCCTGTCTATCTTTGCCCTAGTGGGCATATTGGGGCTTTTCTAGGACAAAGTCCAAATTACTTTGTTTGCTTGGCATCAGTCATCTGCTACCACTGCACAGACTGACAGCATAAGCAAGCTGCCAGGCTTAGGCATGAAGTTCCAGGACCTGTCTTCACCTAACGTACATTCTCGAGTTAGCCAGAAGAAGAAGATGGTTTCTTGCTAGTTGTACTGAATGTGCCGCCCAGAGCTAACCCTGAAAGATTTCCACAGTCATTTGATACATCTGCCTTCAAAACTCACTCTGATACTTCATCTGCCTGGCAGTGTGATCACTACTGTATAGTTATTCTGAAAACCCTGATGCATTCTTTAGTTTCCAGCTTCTGCTTTAACCCTTAGTCAGAAAGCAAATAATGTTATGAACAACTTCCTGGGCTCTGTAGTCTTTGGTAACTTTCCATTCAAACTCTCGTTTCAGTAAGTCAAAAGCTGAAGGTGCTTCACTATGTAGGGTCTGTCTTTGATCCAGCAAAAGCATGCTGCAATTTCACCATCCTATAATGAATTCTGTGTTTAAATGAGACTTTTTTCTACACATTTTCCACACATCTTTTGTATAGTAGCAACTTAATAACTTCAAAAAGATAAGAAGACTTCATAACCTGTAGAAGTTCCACCTATGAATAGATAAAGTAAACAATCCCAGCACCTAAAAGTCACCTGGCAGAGACCAGTACAATATATAGAAAGATTAGAAACCAAAGCACCAGTCCCAAGAGAAGGTTTTATTTCTGTTACTGAATGCTGACAACTGGAGTGGAAGGAAAATAGTTCCATGTATCCCACTACTTGCCTTAGCACATTTTGGGGAACCCAATGACCACAAACCAACAGAACCTCTTATGTTTTACCCAGGTTTATGAGTTAGAGAAAAAGATGCTCACTCAGTAGTCACAAACATCTTAATTTCAAGATGAATGATTGAATAACTAAGAATGCTGTAATTACCCGCTAATCAACAATAGTCAGTGTTGGCCAATTCATAATGGCTTTACTGCTCTTCACAGTCCTGCACCATCCTGTTTTGGTCTGAGTGGACCAGAGGATTCCTCTCAGTTCCGCTCAATATTTGCTGAGCCATGTCTTCATTCATATCTTCAGAATCTTTGCTTTAATGTCACAGCACGGCTTCAGATATTTGTTCAGGAGTCTATCTATATTAATCACTGCAAGAAATAACAGATCTCCAGGCCACCTGCCAGTACCTTGAAAATGGCACTGTTTAGGAGAAAGAAAAACAATGAAAGAGAAATGATAGAATAAAACAAGAGAAGTTATAGAAACTATTTAGTTTCACTCCTGGTCTGAAATAATATCATTTTCCAACAGTGCATGACATCATAAATCCAGCAATCCATGCAGTGACAGTAGAGCATTGTGGTGTATGACCATGGCGTTCAGGACTGTTTTTAAAACACTGTAGTGCAGGGTAATCACAGAAATGCAAAGGAAAGATATTTAGGTGCATATGTATGGGCACAGCAGGGTGAGAGCTGGTGTTGCAAATCATTTCACCCTCAGAAAAAACCTGGCAAATTTCAAAGGTATATGTAACCCTGGAAGAGCCTGAAACTAAAAACCTTAGGATAATGTTTTGATGCACTCAAGTAAAGTAAAGCACACATTTCTAACTCTCTCACAGAATGAAATGTTGTTCTCTCCAGCCTGGGTATTGCAACTTCTCATTATGTTCACCTCTAGCACTGAGAGGGGAGAGATGTACAAGAAAATGTATACTGCAACACAACTTGCTGGATTGCTTCAGAATCAGTCAGTAGCATTTATAAAAAAATTACACTGAAAACTGTGTAATGTATTTTATTCTTAAAACTCACAAAATAGATATGACAAACAGCATAAATTGATCCTGATTTATTTAGCTTGCATCCTGTCATCATCTATTTTCCTGTTGAACAGCCAGCTTGTGACAATACACTTAATGGATGAGATAAAATAGTTTTTAAATTTGATTATACTCTTCGCGCTTGAAGTGCTAAGGTTGTGTTAGCACTTTCATTATGAGCTCCTGTTTTGGCAGGGTTTATGTTGCCACCATAAAAATGTGTTTCTGACTTAGTCTGGCTACCTAAGATTGCTGTCTAAGGAATAATTAGATTATGCGTAATTAAAAATATATTTTTATGTGCACTTCCATACATTGGAACATAGTTAATAAAGATTTTTGGTATCATGATCAAAGGCTGACTAGTGCTCTTTTCTCTACAACCACGTATCTCTTTTTTTTTTTCCTCTGCATCTCCTTCTACACTTAGCTGATAGAACTTTTCAGGTACCATTAGCGCCAACAGGATTCCAGTTATGTACTGAAAAGAAAAAATAAACAAAAAGAAACCTCGTATGTTTCTAAATATTTCCAGATATGTAACCATAAATTCCTTTCAAAATGGGAGAGGTTAAGTGCTGTGTTAGTTTGCATGCTAAGAATTATGAAACTATAATGATACCATCAGAAAATGTTTCTGTATAAATTTAATTACTTTTTTTTATGTATTATAAAGTCACCAAAATTTGTGCAAAGCTTACATTAGTGGAACTGGTCAAGAACTGCCTGATGAAACCACCTTTTTATTAGAAAATAGTAATTCAATAAAACTATTTTTTGAGCCATCTATCAGTTTTAACACAACCTTTTTTGGTGAAGTTATCTCATGTCAAACGTGTTTTTCCTGGCTGAAAGTGGAAAGTTAGACTGCCCCTCTTCCTGAACAAACAAATAGCTAAGGTGCTCATAGGGAATGTGGAAAATCCCACTTCACTGCTCTGCTCTGCAATTGGCAAAACTGGAATTTAAACCCACATGTCTGTATGTGATGTGTGCCTGAGGCATGAAGCTGCTGAGTGTTGCTGTTTTACTAGTTAAAAGAAAACAGCTCAGAGTTCACCTACTCTGCTGAAGCAGAGATTTCCCGAGATCTCGCCAGCTCTATGCATGTAGCAGCTGCTGTCCGTGTAAATTAAAGCACTGTAGTCCCATAAAATATTGTGCCATGTTTACACAGGTACAAGTGATCCCACATAATATGAAGGAGCAGAAAGGCAGCCTATGGAAGGGGTCGGACTTGCTTCTGGTGTGCACTGCATACAGCCAGATCTAAAAACCAGAGAGGTGATTTATTGTCACTGAGAGGATATATTAATATTTTAAAAAATAACTAAAACTTAAATGCCAGTGTCTGTGAATGGTTTAAAATACACATCCAGAGTCTTGCAATGTCTGAATATATGCCCAACATACACACTGCAATCAAAAATCAGTTTGGCAGGGAATTCCTTGACTGGCTTGAAACTTACATCAAAGATATGTTAAACCTCCTCCTCATCTCAAAACAGGAAACACACAAGCCAACACAAGCCAAGATTTGTCAGTGGGCCATGCCTTGTGCTGTGCCCAAACTGTGGTTGTGTTTATGTCTATGAAGTAGACGATGAATGTGCATTTTGTCTTAATGATGAATTTGCTGCCTTATGGTTAATGAGGAAGATTCAGGTATAAAGTGTCTGGAATTTCTGTTTGTAAGGTGAACCCTTATCTGTAGAGAATAATCAGAGTGAGGATTTGGATTTCCGGATGCTGTGGTTTCTAGGGCAGCTTCTTATGGGGAAATAATGAAATGAGGAAGATCATAGCAGAAGACCTAATTATTCCTTATTATCTTCTCTTTATTTTTTTGCCCTTTTCTCCTTGATTCTTGAGAAAGATTTATTTTCAGGGGGAGCCATCCAAACCCATTTTTTTCTAATTTTGGGGGCCATGTTTCCTACTTTCTCCATAGGATAAGTCAGCCAATCTACTTTCTCATGGAAAAATATAAAAAAATAAAAATTTAAAACTTTTATTTTAAAAGTTTAAAATTTTAGTTATGAGGAAGATCAAACTGTCTGTTTTCATTGTATTTTTGAACTTTAGGCAGATGATTTAGTAATGAAGAGGTTAAACTTCCCATGTACCGAAATATACTCTTAGGAATAGATTTCAGTTGGGTTAAAGCAGCACAAACATATCAAGTCTCTATACAACTCTATACAAATTCCCTTTCAACATATGGCTAGTGAAGGACATTGATGAAAACAGTGAGCTAAGGATTTTGAAAACCTCTGGCATAAATACTTCAGTTAAAAACAGAGATATAGTGAGAAGTATGGGGAACTTAGGAAACCGCTTGGGGTTAATATTCCAATAGAGTACATGAAAGATTAGTCTGAAATTAAAGGCACTTTTCATATCTCTAGTATAACTGAAGCAATGAAAACAGTTGGTGAACATGTCACTCACTTTTTAGACATGTCTCAGCTGTCCATGTGCTTACCACATCACCCTGTTAAATTTTTAGAGTTTTTAATATGAATATCAATCCTTCTTTTCATAAATGTAACCCATAAATGCCAGAAATCCCTTAGGAGTTTTCTCAGACTTTTATTTAATGCCCCACAAGAAAGGATGTAAAAGAGACCTTTCTTTTGTAAAGTGATCCTATAATTCTGTTCAATATCCATCATTTTCAAGGCCAAGTAATCATATTTAATGGATCCTAAATTACTTTCTGTCAGGCAAAGATTCCCTCGATAATATTAACCAGTACAGAGGGCTGCCACTTGGAGGGCTGAAACTAAGAGGTTTTTTATTGCAAGCAGCTTACAAGTACTTAGACAGGGGTGATGATCACTAGCCCTGCAGTAGGCAAGGGTCAGTGTTTCCATTTTGACCTGTGCTTTCAATGGGTTTGAACCTGGCTATAAATACTCAAATTGGTTTCTGCCAAAAAAGCAATGCCTAAGGTGACCTGCAAAGGATTTTTATCCATTTCTGGATTTGTCTTCTATTTTTTTCTCTGATTTTTTTGCATGTCTGTGTGATGATTTCTTATGGAATTTGAAGATATTGTCTGAGAGCAGCAAGAGCAGGATGTCCTCTATTCTCTAAAGAAAAGGAGGCCAGGAGCCAAGGGTGAGCAAAGGCAGGTGCAGGGCTGTGATCGCACTAACAAAGGTCCAGTCCCATAATACTCAAAGCAGAGGACAGCAAGATGGGAATGAGAACCAGCCAATAGTCCAGGGGTTGCCAGACAAATCTGTGATGGTGAGACAAGTGCAAATCCAAGCTGTGAAATCAAGTCAGTGAGTCAGAATCAAGGCTGGATCACTGGGGTACATGGCCAGGCATGGGCAGGGACCCTTGGTAGGGATCAAGGGAAAGACCAGGGAATTGGAAGCAGCTTCTTAGCAAGGAGGGTTCAACCAGCCTCTTTCTTACAGTTCTTTCTCATGCAACTCTTTTCTTAATAATCTAAACCACGATTATGCAGCTGCACTGTGTCTGCAGTGACTTGAGAACAGACAGAAAAATCCCTTGGAGCAGGGGTGTGAGGCTGCACTCAGAATACGGGTAAATGTATGCAAGTTTTTTCCTACCTCAGATTTTTTTACTTTTTTCACATACTTTGCATTTTCTGCTGAAACATTTAAGAGTCCAGATAAGCAGCATTATGTCTAGTCTTTCATCTTGGGTAAAAGTTTTTGTAGAGAGGAGCTTCATGTGCTGTGAAGAGGTGGCTGGGTATGAATCCATTCTATGAAGAGTCTGGAATTTTATGTAGAGTGCTTTCACTAATTCAGAAGTTATGGAATTTATATTTCAAAAATGACACTCTTTTTCCAGGTATTGTGTAGGCAATTAAGTTCAGAAAATATTTTATAAAAGCTACTTAAATTCATTAGTCAAACATTATCAAAACACTTTCCATCTCAATTTTTTCAGTAGAGAATGGTGCTGAAGATTTCAGGATATGAAAGATTGGGGTTATATGGTCTGGACTGGGCTTGATAATAAGCACATGATTTTCTGTGCTGTCAAATGGAAAATAATGTATTTGTTACCTTTATCGTACAGTAAGATCCATAGTAATGAGGAGGGAATCTGCTCTACATTATTGAAATTAAGGACCAATAATGGGATACACTGAAAACTTAGCATTGCCAATCCAGTTTTTAATAAGATAGACACTAAGGATCTGGGTGATATTTCTCAGTCTGTTTGCTAAAGATTTCTTTTTCATTACAAATTAGTCATTTAGAGGATCGTCTTGCTCCCATATGTAATTGCTTTACAAGGGTAGGGTAACCCTGGGGTTTCCTGGTGGGAAATATCATTCATCTCCCACATATAAATGGTTTCATGGTCCTCTATAGAGAAAAATGTGACTTTCAGATTTCCTCTGTGCTTCAGTTTATTTCTGAAAAATGGAGATATCAAATATTTTCTTGATCAAAAAAATGCTTTAAAATAAAATTTGTTATTACTTGTGCAGTGCTGAAACACCATGGTACTTGGTGTCACATCATGCCTAGGAACAAACATTCCTGCTATCTGGAGAAAATACAATAGCTTCTGTCAATTCTTCCAAAGTCACATTCTGCAGACATAGCTACAGGTGGTGGTACATGGTCTCAAGTCAAGGAATTTCCAATACTTCTGCATTCAAAGCTTTTTCTGTATCATTTCCATAACAAACTAAATAGACAATGAAGATCCTTTCCATCTGTCAAAGAGTTGTCACATTTTATTGTAAGTTTCACCTTCCATTTATCTTTTATAGTTTCTACTAATTTGTAATCTTTTGTACTCAATCAAGCTTCCACTCTTGTCTCTGATAACTGCTTTACACAGATCGTACAGAATTTATCAGAACAGTACAGATATTCCTAGGAATCTGACCACCAGACGATCATGGACTTTGAATGGAAAAAGCTTTTTCCAGCATCCCAAACTACTGTATTTAGGTGAAGAAAATACTATTCCTCAAAAGTAACATTATTTCATAGAAATACTTTTTTTGAGACTGACAGGTTTGCCAATATTCATCTACAGTGGAGAGTTTGAATCAGTGATATGAACATTATGCAGAAGCCTATGAATGTGGGCATAACAAAGAAAATAACCTTTTACAATGCCATATGAAGCACAATGAAAAGAATTTATCAGACTATTTTTTTTTCAATGATTCAAGTAGAAACAAATACTTCTGTTAACTGGATTACATGGAAGACTGAAAGCAATTAAATCTTTAAAAAGATTTATATTAGAAGATAGGAATAGGAAAGGATAGCTGGATCAGTTGTGAAAGCAGCTGAAGGAAGCATTATGAATTTGATGGTAATAGGAGAGGAAAAAAGTGGGAGAAAATGAAGCTGGGCAATACCAACATATCCAACAAGCAACCTAGGTTTGCTTAGAGTCAGGACAAACAAGGCAATGGGCAATCATTGACATAAGTGAAGCATCTCAAACATTTTCTGTGAAGTAAATATTCTTAATATGTATTCATTCTTTGAACATTTACATGGGGTCTTCTGGAGGTGATGATTTAGTGTACAGGCTTTGGGTGGGGAAGACATTAAAATTTGTTTTTTTTCTGATTTAGAGTGGCCAGGGACTAATACTCTGTGCTGAGTGCAAAAGGCAGAAAATGCATATCTGACTTGGATACCTTAGGCCAATACCCTAACCAGCAGGAAATGAGCTTCTTTATGGGAATTTCAGCACCATTACGGATTTCAAAAGTCTTTTACTCATTTAAAATGTAAAGAAGAACAAATGTAAAAACTGCTACAGCAAGAGGAATTATTGTTATCTTTTTAGCTATACCTTCTTTAGCCCTGCTTTTACCACTTCTGGCATTTTAAAGCACAATCCATTTCATACACATTTTCTAGGCAAAAATCAATATGAAACTCTAATCTGAGCTATAAGTAGTTGCTACACTGAGAAAAAAAGTTTGATACACTGAACTGCTCAACCAAATAAATAATTTAGATAACTGAGTCAATGGCGCTGAAAAGTAAGTCTTCATTAATGGACATCACTGAGAGAGCAAAGAAAGCAAAATGAATCATCAGTCTATTGCCTTTAATAATATGATTAAAGAAAGAAGGTACTGAATTATTAAGAACAGTGAGGATGGAAGAGAAAAAGAGCAAAACCCGTAAAGGTACCAGTATGCAGAATGATGATTAACTGGATACTCTTGCTATTCTGATGGGGTTTGTTTTTCTTTTCATTTTATAACTCTGAGAGCTGACAATTACATAGGCCTTGATTCTCTACCTAGCAAAATCACAAGCATCTCCTTCCCCTTAGTTTCATATAAATCAATGATTTATGTAATTTACATATAAAAGTGGATTAGCAACTGAATCTTCAGAGGCCCCTGAAGTAGTATTACAATCAAGTCTTATTCCTTTAGAGGTTAATAGCAGAACTCAGAGAGACCCTAATGAGGACAGAAACAACCTCCAGGATTTTGAAGCTGGGAGAGGAGACTAACTTACATAGTTTTTCTTTTTGTAGAGAAATAAAGATGAATTCACAAAATTTAATTCCACGAGAGAGGAATATTTTAGAATGATAATAGTATGCTTTGAATCCACCTTCCAAATAATTCCACAAAGCCAATTCCCTTAGATTCCCTCAGGCATTGCTTCAAGAAAAGGCTAGCTTTACTGCTCCTTTTTATTTGACTTTTCAGCTGGATATTGTTCTTCATATACAAGCTTATGTGTACCCTTAAATGGGATGTACAGTTCAAAGATTTCTTGTATGCTGGGCTGGTTTTGCTCTCACAAATGATCTGAGTCTACTCTCTGGATATAGAATCCCTAAGTAATTATACATTTGGATTTAGTTTTAGATTTGCAACTCTTCAAAAGAATATTGTAAAAAGCTGAGGTAAGTCCTTGTCCATGACATCTGTGCATAAAGATTTGCTCGGATTCACTTGGTTATCTAAGTACGTGCTTTTTACATGCCATTAAAGCATGATGAAAGGGTATGCTGGGGATTCTATATTTTAATTTGATTTGATCAGTTGTTAACTTTTATTCCTTCTGAATTGGACATTCTAACAGCAAGGGTAACCTCATTTGGTGTACTACAGAGACCTCTGTTATCATTATTACTAAATTCCATGATATAAAAAACATAGATTTATTTATTTTATTTCATTTAATTCTATTCTATTTTTTATTTTATTTCTATTCTCATAAATTTACCTTGTGAAATTTACATTTACATGCTAGTCTTTGCTGTCTAACCATGTAGCTATAATGCTATAACCTCTGTCCTTACCCCTCTTCCAACTGCCCCATGTTTTGTTTCTTTCATCCCCTTCATTGGGCTACATTGTGTTTAAATTGCATTGTTAGCTATCCTAGGAAGAACGGAGAGAACTCGGTATGTTTATAGTACTACAGAAATAATTAATAACTGCACTCTGATCCCACTCATAAAAACTCCTGCATCCCCCTGCCCTATATTGAAAGCATGTGTTAGAAATTGTCTGAAGAAACTACAGAGGCCGACTGCAAAAGGAAGTAAAGAATATGGTCACCAGCAGATACGTTCAGTGTATGACCAGCACAGCATCTCTTATCACCTCATATGTTCGTACTTGGGAGAGGAATTGTTTGATCCTTTGAGCAGGTTGCCAGGACAACCTGTCCGTGTTTTGATCCTTATTTAAAAGAGTGAGGAACGAGAAGGACATACATCAGTAACTGAATTGCCTTCACAAATTTCACCTAACCAGCAGGCTATGAACAAGGCACTCCAGCTCTACATCACTGATGAAGCTTATATGGAGATATTGGAATATGTTGCTTAATGCACTGCAGACCGAAGTTTGTGTACTGTAGTAATGACTGTGGTATTGAAATCTCTGTATGGCACAGTATTCTCAGTATAAATCATGCATTCCAGAAGGAGCAGCAATGGAGCTGGATGGGTATCTATTGCTTATTATCTCTTCCCATGCAAGACACAATGGCCGCCAGCTGAAGCTGATGACAAAGCAGCAAGAACAAACAATAGGGTGTGGCTTGCTTGTTTTCAGAAGAGGCTTATGCAGAAAGGACAGAAGTTGAAAACTACTATTTTAGTAGTTAAAAATGTAGAGGTCCTGTCAAGTGTTAGCATCCAACAGAATCATTTTGTGCCAACTAAATATGCATTCTCCAATTGATTCTTTTTTCCTAAAGTATGACAAGTACAAAAAACTACAAGGTATAATTGAGTGGCAAATATCCATAGATCCCCACAGAAGATCAAGGGCTTTTTTGTTGTCTGTTTCCTGGAGTTGGTAGAAAACTGCTAAATAAATTCTCCTCCCTCAGTGTGGCATTTCTGGTTTGTTTCCATATTGGCAAACTTTCTTCATTGTCTGATTGAGAGAAAAAGCTATCCCCACTGTTTATGTTGGAGCTGAGAGCCTTGCTTAACCCATTGCATGATAAATTTCAGTGTCCACACCCTGGATTCCTTTATATTAGATTCACTTTTAATATAATTCATTGGACTTGGTTGCAATCCCTAAAATGACTTTGGGAATCCTTTTCTAATTTTCCTGTCTTGAATTTTTCCTGTGTCTCCTGAGATCCAGTATTTTATATGGTTGCACCACTGCAGCTGGTTGGTTACCATGAGTCCCACTGTGCTACTGACTGTATGAAATCAGCATGTTGGCCAGTAAGGCCTAAGTTTCACATCAAAGACCAAATACATCTTCTTGTACCTGCATTTTCACTTCATGAAACTTCAGAAAATTAGTAATAAGTAATTATCTCTGTCTACTTCAAAAACACAGAAAGGATTCAGTGACAATAGTAGTTGTCAGCCTAATACATTTTAGCACCTGTTAAACAGAACAGTGTCTTGACAGTGGTATGATTAGACTTACTAGCAAACCTGAAAGCAGAAAACACAGCTAATTAAGACTGACATAAACCCCCCAATAACATGCCCTATTCAGATATGTCCAAAGGAGTTAAATCTACAAGTGACAAGTGACAAGTGTTGGTTTCACCCAGCTCAGGTGAGGAAGAGTGAAAACTAGAGAAACAGAGAGCTTTGATAAACAGGATCATCAGGTACTCAATTATTTCTGTTATGTCATCTCTACCTTTCTACTTCAAAAGAACTTTTGGCAAAGAGACTTTACAAGCAATGTGTATTTGGACATAACATAATATTCTAAGTAAGTATATTACAATGAAAGATGATTTGATTTTTGCACTTTAGGAACATTTTACTGTGCCTAATAAAAACACGACAGTGGTAACATTACAGAAATTTTCTGATTTTTCTTTGGCAGATCCCTCAGTTATATAATAATAATTTTCTAGAAGTGTGGCTTTTAACTTAAAGACATCGAGACTTTAGTTTGTGTGTGTAACAGTCACTGAAATAGTATTTTAGGAGAAATATAATAAGGCCCTTCTAGGGATTCTGAAAATAGACCATGACTTGAACTTGCCCTAATATTTCATTCTGAACTCCAGAGAATGACAACTGGACAGTATTTATTCAGGTAGTAGAGGCTGATGCTGACTAGCATCCCAAATCGAACGTATTAAAGGACCAAAAGTTGTCAATTTTTTCAGGATATTTTCTGAAAAAATCATCTTGGCTTCTGTAGTCAGGTGATTTTTTCTGTAGTCAGGTGATATTTTAGAAAGCGCAGAAAACTGCCCTAAGGGCAGCTGTATGTCTGGTGATAAAAGCCTTGCAGTGCTGAATCTCTGACCTTCTTTTGAAAACTTTAGTTAGCCTGTGGGCTCAAAGACCAAATGCTATTTGAATCTATGGATAAACAGCAGATCCAGTTTTTGGAATTAATATCTTTTAGAGGTAATCTCATTTATACACACCAGACACTACATTATATGAAAGGTAATTCGGGAGGGAATATGTTATATTTTCTGTAACACCTGCAACCTCAGAGCCAGCTCATCCAAAACTAAAACTATCTGGTTGTCAACTTTATCATTTCACCCAAAGGAAAGCTGACAGCTTTTAGATAATCTACTTTCTAAGTCCTCCTGTAGAGAGCACTTCCCTTGAAGCCTGATGTGTGGCTTTTTGGCAATTGCAGGTGAATCAAAACTTGGACACAGAGCAGTCTCCATCAGCTCTTCTCGCCAAGTATTTAATGAAGTTCTAACAGCCTGGGTTTTCCATAGCTGATGCTCAATGATAGCGTTTCTTCTATAATGGTTGATTTAAAGAAAAACCCAACCACTTTTGCATAACCTTACTGGGGTTGCTTGATCTAGTGGGTTTTCTCTAGTAATGTTTTTTACTTTCAGTCTGTCTATAGTGAGAAGAATGAGGCTTTCTGTCATATGGATTCAGCTTTCTACATTTTAATCAGATGCCCATCAAATGCAGACAAGGCATAACAAATATTCATGACAATAAGGCAACAATCTCAGACTTTGAATTACTTTAGCAATTCCAAATGCTCTTTGGAAAACAGGGATGCAACTGGAAACATAACTGAGGCCTGATTCATCACATCTGTATTACTGACTGTTCTAGAAAATAGCTTGAAAGGATGCAAGTGTGAATGTGTGCCTCTGTGTGTGTTGAAGATGTTGTAAAAATTTTCTTTTTCCTTTAAAATAAAGCTGCTGTATACCAAGCTGCATGCAAACCTAGGAAAAAAAAAAGATGGAAAAGACATATTAGACTGTTATTAAACAAAGTCCTATTAGGTTGTTAGTCTTACAACGCAGAATGTAATTTCCAAACTAGATTTTCCTAAATCAAGATTTTCAAGATCAGTAGTATTTTGTGATGCGAACAAGCTTTTACAAAGGAAGACAAAGGCTATCCACTGTGAGAATAGTGTCTGTGTCACCTGTGATCCTTCCTTGTCTTTCTCACCACAGACTAGATATTAGTACCGTACTTTAAATATACGAGACTGCTTAAATCACATGGAGCCCGCCTCATGAGAATGTTAAACAAACAGAGAAACAGTTAACCTAACATTTATCAGCACACGCACTGGCAGAAACAGTCTCAGAGAGTTTGAATAAATCACAAAGCTGTTTCCATCTCCTCATTATTATTTTTTTAATAAGACAACCTATATGGACAGATGACTTTCTTAAGAGATCAGTAGTAAAAAATTTATAAATGCCAGATTAATAACAGGAATTACATGTTCCAGTAAAACTCCACGATGTGATCAATTTGGCACTCATTATTTATAAATATTTTATAATATTTATATTTAGTCACTATGTAAGACAATAGTAGTTAAGCTGTGTCTGTTCCAGAGAAAGCTGAAAGAGTTTGGAGCTATTCCATCCTCCAATATTATAGTAATTTTCATCTTTTGAGTCTGTCTCAAATGGAATAAAATTGTCCAGTCATGCTGTGCAACAATATTTTCTTAAATGTGTATCAACTCTTTTGGAGACCTGTTAATTTATATTCTACATATTAAAGTGCTTTTCCAGAGGGAGGAAGTTGGAAAGGGCTGAAGGGAAGGAAAAAAATCTTGTTCAAATATATCACAATTCACTCAAAATCTAGTTATGGGCTGAATCCCTACAGTTTGGTACATCTTACTCCACCTTAGATCAAGTCACACATAGTCATTCCAAGCTGTCAGGCAGGCTTCATTTCCTCTAGGAACCCATGTGGATCATGTCTGATGGGGCTGCTGCAATACAGAAATTGGGTTTTGGGTTGAGGGGGGCTGCACAGAGAGCCACAGTTATAAGTCTCCATTGCTGCTTCTGGGAATAAAGGCTATACAATTTCTAACAAAATACTGTTATGGCTTGATGTAAGAAAAACAACACATAACCAACCAAAAGTATTTTCTGAACATCCTTTAAATCTTTCTAGCAAGGCAGTCCAAACTCTTATAATAATTTATGTGTTGTTCAAAACTCAAATGAAGTAAAAAAATCATGGCAATCCACAATGGCGTCCTTGAACTGTGTGAAGCTTTCAGGAAGTGGTAGCTATTTTGTGGTGTCTTCTGAGTCTATTTTTCAACCCTACCTAGAGTTCAGAGCAGCATGGAAACACTTCTACTTTCCTGAAATCAGGCAGGTGTAGATCAAACACTGTACATATATCAGAGCTTTACAGGAGAGTTGCTGGTAGGTCACTGATATGCAAAGCTAACCTTTAATTGTCTTCAAAAGTTTAAGGATCATTTAAATTGCAATTCTACAGGGAAAGGAGGATGGAAATGTGAAATAAAGAGTCTATGGGCCTGATTCATGAAAAAGTTACAGACCATTTACATAGGAAAGGAATGCATGAAAATCCCTTACAGTGTGCCTATGTGATTTATTAAATTCCTTTTTCGTGTGTAATCGGTTAACTGCACTTGAAAGGTGTAGATTCCAGAGATGAGAGCAAAAGGCTGAAGAAAATGAGGTAGAGCATCATACCTTGCTCAGGATTTGTGCCCAGCAGACAGATAAAAAGGTAACTGTGGTGAGCATAGATAACACTTTCAAGATTCAGCAGCCTGTCTTCCTTTAGAGTGTTCATTGACAGTGAGCTCATGAGTACTCAGAGCTCTCTGTCATGAAGGAAAACAAAATGCTGCTATACTGGAACTTGAAAAATGATGCTATGTTAGAGTTTGTTTGTTTTGATGGTGGTGTTTTTATAGTAATCCCATTATATTAAAAATCTGGGAGTAGCAAAATGGTAATGTTGAACTCCAGAGTTAAAGGAAGATCCATCAAAGCTAAACACTCAGTATGACTGAAAATATTTTCTCCTACATACTGTTCTTTTTTCAGCATCTTTGTCAGCCATGAAAGCACTTACGTCAGACAGTATCACCAAGGGGTAGAAATTTCCCCTCTTTTTGTGCAAATCTATTACCAATGGCCTATGGAGGGCTAACAATCACTTGCTTATTTTGCTCTGCCTCATTAATCAAACTGGAACAGTTACCTGTAGCTCCCCAAAACACTTGTTGACTGTGTCTTACAGGTCAGGGTTCAGGATCAGAGATTAGCATCGATCAGGAAGGGATAGTTACCATTCACTGACAATTTAAGTAGGAATTTCCTTACTCACATTAAAGAAAAAATGGTTTAATATCACATTAGATAAAACATTTTTGTCACAAGGCAGGTTTTGAGCAGACAAGTTGTTGAAGAACAGGGTAGATATCAGGCCCCACCAAAATGTATGTGAGACTAGAACTTCTTTTAACTACCCATGAGTGAAAATTTGAATGGCTAAGGAAAATGTAGACAGATGGCTAAAGAAAATGTAAGAGAGAAAATGAAAAGAAAGAAAGAACTAGAAATGCAAAAGGTTATTTGATAAATAGGTAACAAAGAGAAGAAAGTCTGGAACGTTTCTTAATTTGAAAAGAAAACAGTAAGCTTTTTTAGGAAAGTAGCAAGTCACCGGAAAAGGAAAAAGAGCAAGAATGCAAAAATATGCCAGCATCTCTTACGTCATTGCTGAACTCTAAAACTGCATGAGCCAGCAAGGCAAGATATTCAGCCAATCCAGAGAACAGAAACCTGCATCGATCTGTATTACCATGAGCTGTGCTGGAGCCCAGATAAATTGGACAAACTGAATGAACTCTGTGTGGCCTGAAAGATACATAGGATGTGCAGGACAATCAAATCGGGACATGTCTCGGCATATGTTAGAGAAATTGAACAAGTATGTATGAAAAACATGAAAGAGTGAACTGAGGTGTGTGGGTTGAGCTGGCATAGAGGTAGAATGAATTTCTGCACATATCAAACAAATGGTTCCCTTGTTTTTATGATTTAGAAGATGAAAAAGGAGCTTTTTTTACCATTGTTTTGCTTAGCAACAGCAACAAAGACGAGTACTCAGCTGGGACTGTCATTTGCTCCGCTCATTAAAATATTAAGAGAGAACACATCTTAGCAGAGCTCTGATCCTGCAGAGCTGCCAAAATTAGGTTCCCAATACACAGGGAAGGAGTGCTGAGAGTTTTTCTCCTTTTCCTTTTCTCTTTTACCCCTTATTGTCATCAGTCTTGAAGCAGAGTGCTTCCTGCTGTTAGTTTTCACTAGGTACTTTTCTCATGTCTCAAGTAAAGAGGCCTGGGGCACCATGTTCCAAGGCTTCTTCCACAAATAATACAGATTAATGTCCATCCCAGAAGACCTGCTGTAACAAGTTTCTTTTCCTTGAGTCCTCCTGTAGCCAAAGCAAAGCAAAAGTTCCCCTGCCTGCCATGACAGCCTGATTTATGTGAGAGGGATAATAGAACCAAAACTGAGAAGATAACTGAAGGATCTGAAGATATTTTAGCTTGCTTGATTGTCAGAATACATTGCTTAAAGTAGGAATTTGAGCAATTTCAAGACCTTTTGACTGACTTTATGAAATTCTGTTAGTGTTGCTGTGGTGGGTTGACCCTGGCCAACAACCAAACACCCACACAGCTGTCCCCCTTCCCCCCGCTTTTTTTCCCCTCTCACCAGTGGGATGGCACAGAGAACAGGAACAACAAAGGTAAGAAAACTCATAGGTCAAAGCAAAAACAATTTAATAGGTGAAGAAAAAAGATATGATGTCAAGTGATGCAAAGGCAATCACTCACCACCTCCCACAAGCTGACTGATGCCAAATCAGTGGCCACCTTGGAACAATCCCCCCTTCTTAGCCTTCTATCTCAGCTCTTATTGCTGAGCATGGCACCATATGGTATGGACCATCCCCTTGGCCACTTCAGGTCAGCTGTCCCCCGTGCTCCCTCCCACCTTCCTGCCCATGCCCTGCCTACTTGCTGGGGGAACAGAGTTGGGAAAAAGAAAAAGCCTTGATGCTCTGCAAGCAGGATTTAACAGTAACCAAAACACTGGTGTGTTATGAACACTGTTTTAGCCACAAAATCAAAAAGGCAGCTATAACTGACGATAGTAACAGCAATAAAAAAGTAATGCTCAGTATCTCTCAGACCAATACAGTAGCTATGGTGAACCTATGTACTCATAAATTGTGAATACAACTGGTACCTCTAGAAAACAGAACAAAATGAAAGTGCGAAAATCCTGATTTTAAAATGTGGGTCTTTTCATTTCACATTGTAGTACATTCTCTTATACTCAACACTCATTGCCTGACTCCACCTATAAGCTGAGGAAGAGTAGTGGCTTTGACAAGGTAAAAAAAGTAGTTTTCTGCATTTTCGTTTTTTCTTTTGTTGCTCCCTTTTAATTTAGTTACCTTGGCTGTTTGTCTTCTTCTTCTTCCCACAACTTCATTTTTCTTTTTCTCCCTGGTACATTCCTTTCTTCAAGTTATCCATAACCAGTAAACCAGTAGGTTTCACCACCAGTCTCCTCCAGATTTGGAGCCAGTGCATTCCTCTCTGCCCTCTAAAGAGGTGGAATGCTCCATTGCTTTGGAGAGATAGACTCTATTTAACCATCTGCTCAGCTCCTAGCTTCAGAAAGATATGCCTTAAATATCCAGTATCCTAAAAAATAATACAAGGTGTAGTCTCTTACAAAATACTCCTGATTGTCTTGGACCCCTTATTTTCTGTGCTGATGCAAACTATGCTGCTTACTGGCATTCTCTTTGGCCCCACTTGATCAAAGTGTATAAGCATACATCTAAACATCTCACTAATATCAGGAAAGCATATTTTGAAAGCAACTTTAATGTACTTCAGGGAATGAATTCTTACAGTTAAATCAGTATTAAAAAACGTTAGCCCAATGTCAGCACAGTAACTCTCAAGGAAAAGGAGACTTTCATAAGAAAATAGGAGTAAAACTGACAGTTTGATACAAAATTGCTCAGAAACATGAACAAGTGTGGAGGTTTTTTTTTTTTTGTACTGAGGAGATTGTACCTGACATACAAAAGACTGAGAGAACAAGCAGAGAAATAGAAATCATTTGGGGTTTTTTTTTTGGTTCCTTGTATAATTAGCCACTGATCAATTCCTGAAAGGGAGCCCAGATTTGAAATACACTTAAAAACCATTAAAAAAAATTTAAAAAAGGAAATAGTCTTTCAATACCAACCATGGCTAGACGTTTTCAGGTTTTCCTATGAAACAGCTCTTCTCATGCTTGCTCAATAGTCATTGTTAATTGTTAATCAACAGCATGATAAGTTCCTACCCATGTGACCTGCATTATCTTACTCTGTACTCATCAGAGCATTTGATAAACTTTGGAATGCTCTTCTTCCCATCTGAGTTCATCATTTCACAGCTGTAGTGGAGCATATGTCTTTGTCCTTAGAGCAAAGGATTAAAATAGCTCATTTCTTCTATTTAGTTTAGTTGTTGTAAGTTATTTTCTGTTGTCCTTCTCAAAGGCTTCTGGGAGAGCTGCTTGAAAGCAGCAACATGGAGAATCAGGAGGGTAGCTCTGTGAATAAACTATAAAAAGTAGTTGGGCAAGCATATCTGAGGCAAATAATTTCTCTCATGAACTGGAAAGTGTCACTATAAGGATGAGTAGGGGTTTTGATGTTCAAGGTAGACAATAGGATCAGGTATTTCTTTGGATTCTAGTCCTAACAGTTCACTGACTAGTGGCCTGACTTAGAACCAAAAAACGTACATCAATATGTGTCACTTTTAGAAAATTTTAGCTCACATAGCCCGTAACAGCATCACAGATTTTCCCTGAGCCCTGGTGTTCCTTAGCACATCTGCAGAAGAAGAAAAAAAGATATTTAGGGGAAGGAAAGCCTAAAGACTCTTCTTACAGCTACAGTAAGCTGTGCCTCAGCTGCTTTTATTAGAGGGCAGTTCTGAGTTGACGTGTGATGAGATGGAGGTGAAATATCTTCTGCTTTGTATCCCATCCTGTACCACTGACTGCTGCTCCACCTCTCCAAGTGTAGAAGTTGGTACCCAATAACAGCAGTGATGCAAAGCACTCAAGACTGTATGGACAGATGAAAATTTACATCATGAACCAGAAACTTAATTAGGTCAGTGATCAATGCCAACGGCTAATACTGATTCAAAACCCTTCTTCAGGTTTTACATGCATTTTAAATGCATTTGGTTATGGTTGTCCTGTATCCCTGTGAACTGTACTGCACAATAAGAGGAGAGTGCTGTTTCTTCTCTGGGTTGGGTTTTGTGCCAGGTCCAACCTGGCTTGGGTGTTTGATATGAGGAGAGTATTCATGACTATTTATGACTTCTGAATTGTACTGAGCTGAGAGCAAAGCATCTGAGTCCTTCAGTTGCTCTTGCTGGCCTGGCATGTACCTATACAATATCCTGGGAAATTGATACAGGTGATTTAAAGAATGTGATCTGTGTCTCACAATGTGGTTTATGAATAAACCGGGTGTATAATATCAGTCTTTGGCTTCTACTAGATGACAAGTCAGCTCTGAGTTACATAGTGTTCTTTTATCTGCTTTCCACCTGTACAGTGCAGAAGCCTTGCTCCTGCAGCTGTGACCAACTCAATCGACGATCTGAGAGAGCAGCTCCTGCCAGAGCTGTTAGGACAACCATGCTGGAACAGTCAGAAAGGAGTGGTACAGCAGAGTCACACTGAGGTGGCCACTTGAGGTGGTTGTCTTGCTTTCAACCCTTTTGACCTCCCAAGATGTACAAGGGTCCATGGCTGACAAACCGCAGGAATGTCTGCCAACACAGGATTCTGTTGACGACTCTTTCTAGGCCCTGCTTTCCTACTTTGTGTTCTGGACTTTCAAATTTCAGCTGGGAATTCAGTTTGGAGCTAACACAGATGATGACGCAGGTAGGGTAAATGCCAGCCACAGTCTCTGGAGTCTGCACTTCTTGGAGCTATACTTCTCCCACAGGAAGGGAGGCTGTGAAAGAAATACCTGTGATGTGGTTCTGCAGTGCCTTGCCTGTCCGTGCTGCTTTGAATACTCTATATTATCAGACTTGGAGACTCAACCGAAGCCTATTCTGGAATCTCAGTGACCACTAGGACAGTCTACTCTTGTTTGCATTGCTTCTAAGTCCTTCCTCCTGGAAAGGGTCCCCGTCCTAAGTGGAGTGGTTCTAAGAGCACAGGTGAGTGTCCAGGTGCAGCCCTGGCCCTCGGTGCATCACCATGATGTGCCAGTACAAAAGCATTTCCAGCAGCTTGCTTCTTTCAAATGCTTCACAAGTGGTAAGTCAGAAAACATTAGGTTTTGGTGGAAAGAAAACAGCTGTTTATTTTATTTTATTTGAATGATGGTGTGGAATTTAATTCAGCAAAGACATGAAGTATGTTGGTAAATTGTGAGTGTGTGTAGGTGGGTGTGTTGGTGGGTGTAGGGAGCATATGGAAGAACTGCAGCATGAGAAAGCAGCCGACAGAAGGGGTTTGAAAAGTCTAAAGCAGAGCAGACTTCTCTTCCTGCATTTTAACTCTCCCTTTGGCATCAGTTCATGCTGCAGCCTCATTCTCTCTCCCTCCTGGTTGATACATTATACTTGTATCTCTCACTATTTACTGTGAATATAATTCTTGTATTTATAGTTCTAGGTCCGAAACAGAAACACAAAATTGACTAAAATAAACCCATAAGTTTGCAAAGTAGCAAATGGTATGGTAAGGGATGTGTGTGTGTGTCTGTGTGCGTTTGCTGTCCGTGACACTTCATGCATCAATCAGGAACCATACTTACTACCATTAATTACTAATTGTAACTACTGCGCCCCGTTTCTGCACAGCTGCGGAGTGAGAGCCAAGCCCCGGGCCTCGAGGCGCCCCAGGCCGGGCCATGGGGCCGCCATGGCCCCCCCACCGCCGCGCACCCCAGTCCCGGCCCCGGCTTCGGCTCCTTGTCTGGCCCCGGCTCTCTGTTCGGCCCCGGCCCCGGCCCCGGC